>PVIH01003534.1:0-158800 GCA_004025045.1 Sigmodon hispidus
TCTCTGAAGCTTATGCGTATTTTACATACATTGTACCCTGTTTAGAGGTTTTGAGAGTCTAAATCTGTTTTATTGAGAATCCTTACTCATTTTCTAACCCAAAGAGCTTTAAAATGTCTGTATCACTTTAATTGCTGACTCCGCCCCTCTTGGCAGCTTTTCAATATGGCGGAGGAGCCTGCTGCCGGTCTGCTGCTGTTGGCGAAGAGCAGGCTCAGGAAATGCTGCTATGAGAAAAACCTTTTTAAACTGTTTCCTTTCTGTTAGTATAAACAGAAACCTTAAATCAATCACACTTGTGCCAATCCTGTCGTAAAACGTATGAGTTTAAGCTGTGTGCCGCGAACGCGCCATTTTTAAATTCCTGCCTGAACACCACACTGTCTCTGTACCGTAAATCAATTCAAATACGCAATTCAAAAAACCGTTTTAAACTTTCTCAGGCTTTATGCGGGTGTTCGTGCCCAACGTTGGGAAGCCATCTGTTGTAGTAAGTTTTTCCCGTGCCTGTTTGGGTCCGGAGATTTGTGACCTGGCGCATGTGTGGCGCCGGTTTGGAACCTGATTCGCGCGCCCGCAGCTTTTGTCCCCCAAAAGAAATGAATCACACGCTTATATACTTTACACTGCTTGGCCTATATCTTAAGCACATTATTAACTAGCTCTTTCTTCTTAAATCAACCCATTTCCATGAATCTACCCACCACGTGGCTTGCAGCCCGTGGCTCACCTGGATTCCTACATGCTTCTTCTTCGGGGGACAGATGGCGACTCTGACTTTTGTTTCTTAAAGAAAATGTTAGGCTGTTAATTTCCTGAGTATACCCACTAGCCTCACCTCATTAGTTTTCAGAAGATAACAGATAAAATGAAGAAATCAGGCTGGAGAGATGGCTCAGTGGTTAAGACACTTGTTCTCCCAGAGGCCTGGGGTACCCACAAGGCAGCTCATATCTGTCTACAGGTCCAGTTCCAGGGAGTATGATGCCCTCTTTTGGCCTCCACAGGCCTCAGACATGCATATGATTCCCAGACATACATGTAAGCAAAACACCCATCCACATAAAATAAAAAGTAAATAAATCTTTTAAAAATCTGGACTTTTTTCATATGTATAACAACAATCACAATCTTATTATTTCTAAGCTATCTAAATTATATATTTCTTTCTATTTTCAAATTAACTTTTAGAATTTTTATTGCACTTATTCATGGGGGATGCAGTGCACATGCAGCAGCCAGAGGGTTACTTTTACAGTCAGTGTTCTTCTTCCCTGTGGATCCTGGAGATCACACAGGTCATGAGGTTTGGCAAGGCCACTCCTGAGTCAGAGATAACATGGGCCTCTAGTTCCTACTTAGCACATTCATTGCTGTAGTTGGGTGTCTAAAATGATTTTTAACAGTAATGAATACAAGAAAAATCATGTGTTCAATACTACAGAGCATAGGTTACTATGAATCTCTACGAAATTAACTGGATAATTACAGCATTCAAATTCTTTCGTTTGTTTACTTTTCCTAATGCTTGTGGTACACAGAAATAGTTTGCACTCCTCCGCTTTAGCTGTATATAAATATAGAAAAATGTGTGTTGGGGCTGGGGAGATTGTTTGGTGGACAAAGCACTTACCATGACCCCCAGCACCTATGTAAACGCTGGTGGGTATGGATGCCCATCTGCAGTCTCAGGACTCAGCAGGCAGAGACTGGGGAATCCCCAGAGCAAGCTGCCTAGCTAGACTAGCCAAATCACTGAGCTCTGGGTTCAGTTGAGAGGCCTGGCTCCATGTGTAAAATGGAAGGTGATGAAAGAAGACACCCAATGTCAACCTCTGGCCTCACACACATGCACATATAATGTGCATGCATAACCGAATACACATGTCCTCTTACACATATGTCAGTGTGCATCCACATTTGTATGAACAGCCCACACACATATAGATAGCAAATTTTGGGGAAGAAAGATAGATATAATCAAAATACCTTATATGACAGTCTCAATTAATTTTTAAAATACATAATTAATGATTTTTGTTGTGTACATGTTCATTTCTATGTCGACACTTAAGATTTTATTTGTATTGTGTTCCTCACAGACTACATTTGCCTATTTTAAGTGGTCTCTTTCACATCTTTAATAGCTTCTGATCTGGACCCACTTTGCTTGGTCTCAACATTGCAGTTTCTGTCTTGCCTCACGCCATTTATCATATTCCATTGCATCTTGGTTTTACTCACTCAGTCATAAAATATGCATTGTTGAATTTCATTGTTGTTCTTGTCTTTCACTGGTATAATTGAGATTTGTGGCATTATTTCCTTCCTTGTATTTTCTCTATAAATGTTTTCTAAATGTTTCTTTCTGTCTCTGTTCCTTAAGCTTCCCTTTGTCGGCATTTGTGTTTACACGACTGCTGTTGATACGAATTGATTCAATTCTGTGAACAAAAATTTGGCAATATCCATTAAAATTACTCTGATCAAATTTTCATATCTAATTATCATAAATACATTCTCTCACATTTGTAAAATTAAGAGTAAGACTTTTCTGTATAAACTATAATGGCAGAATAAAAAGCAGAAACTAAATGTTTATTAAAACTATATGTGTTAAGGTATTAAAATTGTGTGGCAGAATAATATACAGCAGTTAAAAAGGATATAGCAATTCTAGATGTGTTGTTAGATATTTGACCACATTGTGTAAAGATATGTCACTCTGATTGGTTTAATAAAAAAAAAAAACCAGCCAATAGTTAAGCAGGATATCTAGACATACAGGGTGCTGGGAAAAAGAAGAGTGGAAACATGGAAGAAGCAGGGAAGCAGGATAAACAATATGTAGATGAGGTAAACAAGACTTGGGGCAGCACATAGATTAATATAAATGAGTTAATTTAAGGTATAAAATCTAACTAAAAAACAAGCCTAAGCTATTGGCAGAACTTTTATAATCAATAAGTCTCTGTGTCATGATATGAGAGCTATCTGGTGGGACAGAGAAAGACTCATTACATAGATGTACTAATATTGGGTTAATGGTGTGATCTTTGGGGTAAAAGAAAAAGAAAATGTTGAAAACATTGCACTATATGCTATCATCTACATTTTAAAATATACTCATGTGTGCATAATCTGGATTCGGTTAGCTAATAAATATTAGTTAATACTATTCTTACATCTTCATTAGCAAGTGATAAAAAATTGGTCCATAAACCTCCTCCTTCGTGCTATGTTTGCACAGCTTGAATGTGAGAAATAAATGTTTCTTCCATTTCTGTCATCTAGGATAGTTTGTCAACTGATTGTTTTCTGAGAGACTGACCAAACTTGTTCAAATGCCAAGTGTACCTTCTTCTCCAGGGATGTTCCTTGGACTCAGCAATAAGTTATTCTCACAACTATGATTTATTACAACAAAAGGGCACAAAGCAAAATCACCAAAGGGATAAAACACAAAGACAAAAGGTCAGAATTGAGACATACCTGAGAGGTCGCCCGCCAGGTAGTCTCACGAGACACTAAGTCCCTGCCTGAGTTATTTTTTTCATTTCTGTGACAAAATACCAAAGAAGTAATGATCATGGAGGGAGAGGAAAGGGGGTTCCAGAGGGAGGCAGGACAGAAGGGCGGAAGGGAAGAAGGCTTATTTAAGGAGTATAGCCCATCATGGCGTGGGACAGCCTCTAATCTTCCACACTGCAGCAGCAGGAGCCCAGGGCTGCTGGTGACAGTGTCCACCATCAGGAGGCATCAAGAGAGATGATGGCCAACTGCTTCCTCATTTTTATTCTATTCCAGACCCCAGTCCATCGGATGGTGGTGCCCACATTCAGGTTAGCTCTAACCCCCTCAATTAAACCATTCCAGAAAACATAGACAGGATTGTTTCCATGGTGATTCTAAACCCAGACCAGTTGATGATAAAGATTAATCATTACAGCACCCACCCCCCAGTCATAAACTGTGGAGACAGCCTGAAAATTGCCAGGGACTCACTGAAAACTGTCAGAGTTTTTATTGGAAGTTTGTCACATAGGTGCTTCTGCCTGTCACATAGCAAAATTCCCTCAGAAAGCTAGCAAAGAGTTGACATAAACCGTGCTATTTGTACAGATGAGGCAAGGTAAGAAATGGCAAGAAAATGGAAAGAACCTTTCAGAACTTTGACTCCTGGGTGCCAACCAAAGATCAGCCTTGCAAGAGGCCTTCCTGGGATCCAGGGCCTTGAAGTTACTGTGCTGGCCCCCTTTCTAGCTAAGGCTGCTCTTTGTGTCTGAGTGGGATTTTTCTCTGTATGTTTTTCTTTCCTTACATGCCAGATATCATGAAAATAAATATTTGCAGAATACAGAATTTTCCATGCATATTTAGTGTATAGCAAAATAAAGATGTTTGCCCAGCAGGATTGCTTGAGTACTGATCTTATTGGGAAAATGCATTGCTAAGCTTTGGAGAGAGAAGCTGAAATAGCACAGGAAGAATGGCTCTGTGGGGAAATGGGAGAATGTTATGGTCTGGCCAGTGGAGGATTGAAGAGAAGGGATAAAGACGGTGTGAGGGTAAACCCACCGACACAAGCAGGGCATCCCTTGCAGCTGGACTGTGGTAGGGTGGACATGCGTGTGCATGTGCGCGCGCGCACACACACACACACACACATACACAAATGATCAAATGTATAGAATCTCACACAGTGAGTGAGTCATGAGTCTTCTGAAATTCAGGAGCGCTCATCAACAGCATATTGAAATAACAGATAAGGAAGCCTGAGAGTGGACAGACAGAGCAATGGCTTCTCATAGGAATTGTAGCAGGTAAGAGTCACTGTCATCTTGGAGATTTGAGATAAGATTATTGACTCTGCTAGGGCTGGTGATTATGATTTTTAAGATCCATCCATATTGTTGCATCATAGCTATAGTTCGTTTATTTTCACTACTGAATAATGTTCATTTTCTAGCCATAGTGAAATTTCCCATCTTCCAATTGAAACCACATTTGATTGTGGAAGGTGGGTTATCCAGTAGTTTCTCATTAGGAACAATCCTACCATGAATTTTCCCTTACATATCTTCTGACCCAAAGACAGATGTTTTCTTAGGGAATTCTGCCAAAAATGAAATTGCTAGATCACAGGCTATGCATATTGCCAAAGTCCAGCTTCAGCGGGGCCCAGCGATCCCAAAAAGGAGGTGTGGGGTCTGCAGGAGAAGAAGGGCTGAATGCACATCTGAGAGTTCAGCAGCTCGCTCTCTTAATCAGAGAGACGCTCTACTTATATAGTGCCTGATTATAGCATTTTTCTGTTTCTCAGTTTTATAGTAGGGATCTGTGCTTTACATACACTCCCAAAAGGAAGGCTCTGGTATCCTACTCTTTTTCCATCAGCCCACATTGTTTCTATTTCCTCTACATTTGCTCCAGTATAGGACAATGGATATACCAGCGACATCTTGTATCCAAAGCTGAGCAAGACATATCTTAGAGCCTACCCTATTGGTAGGTACCACAATCCCTGGGGCCCAAGGAAGACTCTTCCTTCTGTGCTTCTCCTTTCAGGCTATGACTCCTGTCTTCGAAGTTTTCTTTCAGGAACATAAATACATTTCCCCTGGGGCTACATAAGCAGAAAACTCCCCATTATGTTCCTAAAAATAAAAGCAGAAGGCACACACTAGCAACCAAATCTCCTGGCAAAGTTTCCTGGAAACTTTGTCCAGCAGCCTCTGCCACCTCAGGACCTCTGTGCCAGTGTATAGCCTACTTTCCATGATGATGTGAAATGTTTCACTCTGTTTCATTGTGTTGGGTTTAGTCCTTTTAGACAAGGTCTCTCTAGGTAGCCAGGATGGTCTCAAACATAAAATTCTCCTGCCTCTACTTTGTACTTGGATTCCAGTCAAACAGCACTATCCCTCACTTTGACAGTGTTTCCATGTGTGCTTATTGCTCTCAATGTCCCACCAGAGGCACATAAGCATCTCTTGTAGTGCAGGTTCTCACCAAAATTTGATAAATTTTACCAGCTTTGTGATTAAAAAAGAAAAATGTAGTATCATCCCAGTTTGCATGTCCCTGATGACTTACAAAGGTGAGTACTTCTGCTGTTTCCACCCAGAACAAAAACAATTCTGCAGCTGGTATCACCACACTTGCTTTCAAATTATACCACAGAGTCAAAGGGATAAAAGTAACATGCCACCAACACACACACACACACACACACACACACACACACACACCATGGGGTGAGGGGGACCAAAACAAACAAATATTGGCAGAATAGAATTGCCTGCCCAGGTATAAATTCATGCAAATACAGTTTATCTGATTTTTTTGCAAAGATGTCAAAAATAAACATCAGAGAAAAGATAGCATCTCCAACAGAATATGCTGGGAAAGCTGGATTTCAGTGGGTAGAAAAATTAAAGTAGATCCTAATTTCTTACTCTTCACACAATTTAACATCTAATCGATCAAAGACCTCAACATATAATAATTGCTAGTCTGGTAGGCTGTGGTAGTGCACACTGTTAACCCCAGCACTGGGAAGCAGAGGCAGGTGAATCTCTGAGTTCAAGACCAGGCTGGTACTGCAAAATTACTAAAGGAAAAAAGCATATTTCAACTTATAGATAGATACAGGTGAAAACTTTCTGAATCCGACTCCAGTAGCCCAGGAAATAAGACCGTCAATGGACAAACGTGTTTTCATGAAACTTAAAAGTTTCTGTACAGAAAAAGAAAATGTGAAGTAACTGAATAGTCAGCCCACAGAGTGGGAAAACATCACTGGCTAGTAAAACATCCCACACAGGACTAATGTGTAGCATATAAAAGCTCAAAAAGTAGACATCAAAAAAGAAACAACCCATTAAAAATGTTTTATTTGTCCCTTATATTCCTCTTTGGGTCAGTGCCCGCCTCTCTGCTACCTGCCTCCCTCAATTTCCTTGTCATTTTTCCTGCAGCAGCATGGGAATAGTTCTGAGGGGAGATTTATCTAGCCACCCATAAAAAACAGAAGTCCATCGCACACTGTCCAGCTCACTCTGGTCTCTCTACCATGCAGGGCTTCATCCGTTCAAATAAGGAGCAGGTGTTGAAAGTTTATTACTTGCCTGGAATACCTGAGGTCTTTCAAAGAAGCTTCCAGATACAGATCGCCCACCTGGACCCAGAAAACATCACTCTGTATGGAGAGGGCATCTTTCCCCGGATCAGCCTTGATCTTCACAGGAACCTCCGAGGTACTGCAATAGCTTATACCCAGAGGACAACAACTTCCAGTGTTTTCTTTAGCTTTGTTTTGCTTTCTTGAAGGTCAGCAGCTGTTCACTTTGTTTAGTCATTTTACTGGCTTGAAAAATCTTCTCTAGTATTCCTTTGTGTTGTGCCTCAGTCGCCAGGTGTCGGAGACAGGAGTGAAATTTGACTCAAGCTGTGACCACTGCAAACTGAGACTCCTGGCCAGTTTTGCCATCATTAAACTCCCTATAGAAGGGACAGATGGTGACATCTGGACCAGTTGGTACTGTATTCCTTCCAGCCAAAACTTTGTTCCCAGTTTCCTGTCCCAATAACACCCTTTGTGTCTTCATAATAGAGCTGGAGTCTGGGTACTGTCAGATGTAGAGCTCTGAGGACAGAACTGTCACAGGAAGCAGGCATCCCCTTCAGAGCTTTACTGAAGTTACATATTATTAGTTATTTGCCTCTGTGCCTTTTCTGGCACTGTGTGATCCCCAGAGCCATCTTCCTGTGCTAACTGGTAATGCTGCCTTGGTAGGACCCAATACTTAGCTGAGATGCTTTTTTAGCTTGCTCTTCCTGATCCAATGCAAGACCTAAAGTCAATAGAACCTGCTTCCTTCCTAGCTTCCTTGGATCCACTTTCCCTACAGTATTTCAAACTGAAGCCAATTTCCCAGCCTTCCTCCTCTGAAGTCACACAGTCATTAGCTCCAGACCATCCATTAAATGTTAATCAGGCTGAGAGTACACTACTCTCTCAGAGCTGCATGCAGCAAGAGGAGTGTAGCCAGCCATACACATACACTCAGTCCTCAATATCCAGCCAAGACGAGCTCCAGGGCCTCCTTGGTTGCCAAAATCCACACATGCACAAGTCCTACACATAAAATGACATGGTACTTGAATGGATCCTACACACATCAACCCACCTATAGACTCTTATAATGCTTAATGCAATAGAAGTGGGGTATAAACAGGGACTGTACTCAATTGCTAGGAGATAATAGTGAGAAAAAGTCTATACAACTTCAACAAGGATGCATTGTTTTTCCAAACAGTTTTGGTCCATAAATATTTAAATTTGTAGATCTGGACCCTGCAGGTACAAAGAGACAGATGCTAAAGTCAGAAAGGAGACCATTGCCTCAGAACACAGAGGGTGTGGCTATCAAGAAAGTTTTTCAGTTACTCAAATCTGAACATCGTTTGAGCATAAACACTGGTGTTGATCTACAGTTTTATCATTTCCCACTGTTTCACAGTAGACCTTTTAATTTCTTTACCTACTTTTACCTTCAAAACATTTGAATTTGTGGCGACTTTGTTGAATTCAACTGTCTGAAATCCCTCAGCTAATTTTCTCCTTCCTTCATTAAGGCTATTATAACTCACTTAGATTAAAAGTAACGACCACAACATATCCTTTGTGTTAATTGGGAGGACTTAATGTGGGAACAGCCACTGAAACAGTGACCAGCTATCTCAGCTTGTCCAGCATTGAAAGGGACTGGAGGGTGAATTCAGGAGATTTGGTGTGAGAACTGAGCTGAGTTCCAAGTGAGCCTGTTAGTGTTTCATACTCTTGAGGGCCAGCTCATAGCTTATGTACCAAGTCCTTAAACACAGCGAAGTCTCAGATGCAAATTCAATTTGCTCATACCATAGAGAAAATATGGTAGGTGAAATGTCAAAGCTCCTTCTCAGCTCCCATGAACTAAAAATCTCTGACTCAGCTGATTCCCTCCGCTCTGCTTTCCACAGGCAATGAAAAATATGAACACTTCTTGGAGCAAGCCAAGAAGAACGTGGAAAAAGAGTACAGCAAATGTGACTCCTTCAATCACTATGAGACGATAACTGAGGAAGTCCCCGAGGAGGAGACTGCAGAGGTGAGAGCATCTCCACCTTGCACAGAATGTGTGAGGAAGAGAGCATGTGCAAAGCGGGGTGGGGAAATGACATGGAACATCCCAGAAATGGAGTAGAAAAAGATACAGCCAAGGCAAAAGAAGGGCATGAAAAGGAGGCAAGATAAGACCAAAGAGGTGAGCCAGTCTGGAGAACCCAGTAAGAGTTGTGAACATTCCTCAAAGAAAGAGAGCAAGAGAGAACCCTGGAATGTTTGAAGCAGAAGTGCTGTGGCATAATTGAGTTTGCATCTCTGAGAGACCCCTGAAGCTGTCTTGTGAGGGGTCAGGGCTTAGTGGAGCCAGAGCCACTGTAAGGTGTTAGGGGCTTTAAAGGCTGTTGGGATGATTCTAGGTGAGAAGTGGTTGTGGTTCAAACAATGATGATGGCAGTCAGAGAAGGGAGTCAGGAATATTCCTGACCTGATGATCAACCACAGGACTGCCTGGATATAGGAGCAATGATGCTCCACTTGGATGCATCAGAAAGAGGGCACACTAGGAGAGGAAACTCAGAAGGAAAAACAAGTTTTGGTAGGAAAAGAAGGCAGGGAAATGAGTCAAGATGCTCCATTATTGAGCATCACATTGCTTTCTATATATTTTTGAAAATTTTATATACACTTACAATTTAGTCACATATGCATCTCCCTCTCACTCTTTCCAGCTCCCTCTTATGTCTCCCGTGAAATACTCCAACATATTTCTCATCTCCCTCTCAACTTCATAGCCCCTTTTTAACCAACCAAGTCCAATTAGAGCTGCTCCCATGTTTATATGTATATGAGGTCATCTACTGGGGCATGAGCATCCTACTACTTCCCCTATATTTATATGTATATGAGGCCATCTACTGGGGCATGAGCATCCTACCAGTCTCTACCCCTCCCCTAGAAAAGTCTCTCTTCATTAGCAGCCATCAGTTACCATGCTCATCGAGGAATGGGTCATTAGGGATCCCTCCCCACTCCGTGCTAGATTTGTTTATCTGACTTGATCTCATGGCAATCTTGTGCAGTTAGCCACAGAACTTGTGAGTTCATGTGTTTAACAGCCATGTTATGTCCAAAAGCCAACCCTTCACATCACATCTTACGTTCTTTTAACCCCCTCTTCCAAGATGTCCCCTGAGCCTTTGTAAGGGGATGTGACATTGGTGTCTCATCTACAGCTGAGTGTTCCCAGTCCCTTATTCTCAGCACTTAGAACTGTCATGAGTCTGCATTTAACACAAACAGGAAAGTCCTCTGTCTATTACACTAACTCCAGGGGACCCAATGCCTCTGGCTGCTGTGGATGTCTGGACTCCAATGCACATAAGCACGGACACACATCTTCATATAAGTGAAATCTAAACAAAGAACCAGGGGTAGAATGTCCTGCCTTTGTATCCTTTCACAGGAATATAAAAATGATTGAAGCTGATGTCGTGCAGAGAAAACACACAGTTGTTCTGTGGTGCTTAAGAATTTTTGTCATGATTTTTCATTTTTAAAAATATTTATTATACACTTATTTGTACAGAGACTGTGCACGTGTCCCAGTGCAAGTGAGGCAGTCTGGGGACAGACTGGGGAGTGAGTTCGTCCTTTCACAGAAGGACTGAAATCAGGTCACCTCACCTGCAGCAAGTGCCTCTTTACCTGCTGAGCCACTTTGCCAGGCCATGTCAAGACATAAAAAAAAAAAACTCTATTGTTTGGGCTAGAGAAACAACTCAGCAGATAAGTACATTTGCTGCTCTTCCAGAGGATCCAAATTCACGTTCCAACACCCACATAGTGGCTCACAACCATCCCTGACTCCACTTCCAGGGGATCTGATACTTTCTTCTGAACTACATAGAAACCACAGTAGGCATATATGTGTATAATATGAAATTTCTGGCCAGGAGTTTCTGGCCTAGTCCTGAGGTTCAGACCTGCTCACAGCTCCACTACCACTTAGCCCCAAATAATCACTCACACAAAGGCTTACATTAATTTCATGCTGATCAGCCTATGGCTCAGTCATATAACTTGGTAACTCTTATTTTTTAAACTAATTCCTGGTTAGCCAAGTGGCTTAGTACCTTTTCTCGAAGCAGCATTTCAACTTCTTTACCCTGGGTCTGCTGGTGTCTCTCTCTGCTGGCATCTCTGCTCTTCTGTTCCCAGAGTTTTCTTAGTCTGGTATCCCTGCCCACATTTTCTGTCTGCCTTCTGGCCAATCAGCATGTTATTAAACAAGCAGAACATAATCCCACAGCATATGTGGTACACATAAATATGTGTATGAGCCAAAAACACTCAAACACATAAAATAAACAAATATCTTAAAAGATTTTTTTTAAAAGACCCTCATTTATGAGTGTATGATAATTTATTCATTGTAAAGCTAACCTTTACATACTACACATTTAAAACACAGGAAAGATAAAAAGAACCAATAGTTTTCCCTTTGTGGAAAAAAAAAATCTCACCAACAATACATAAAGAGAATACATATTCTAGAACAATCTTCTGACTTGATCTTCCTTTTGCTCCAGATAAGTGCTCCTCTCCAGATGGAAGTAGAGCGGCTTATAGTCCAAGACTATGCCCTTGAGCACCAGAGAGTAGTCTCCAACAGTACCACAGATGACCCCTACTTCAGCCATCGGAGTCGCCGTAAGATAGCCAAGTGAGGACCCTTTTGTGTTTGTGTGTGTGTATGTATGTGTCCTGAGAAACTAATTGATCACCTACAACTTAAAGCCATGCACCTCCTGTTAGCTGCCATCCCTAGTATCAAGCCAACCAGGCAATTCTGGACCTTAAAGCCAGAATACCACATCCAATGGATAGCCCCCATTTTAGGTTCATGGGGACCCACACTAAACATGTTGCTGGATGATGGTCACATACATGTGAACTTCTGAAAGATGCATTGAGTTTTCTAGGCTCTCTTCTAGTGGCCCTTAGCTGTTCTCCACTCTGAAAAAAACAAAGTTGTGCATAAGAAAGAACTCATACTTTCTCCTTTTTGGAAAAGTGGTCTTCCAGGCTTGAAAGCACCTAGTAAGAACGGCCCCTTAACGGTTTCAGAGTCCAGCTACCCGAGTACATCCTGGACTTCGGTTACATTGTGCTTGGTGATGTGCGAACCCACATCATCAAGATCACCAACACCAGTCACTTTCCTGTGTCCTTCCATGCAGAAAAGCATGTTCTTCATGATACAGGTACCAGGAACCCATCTGCATGCCCCACCCTTCTAGAACAGCATATTCCTGCTGTTCATTCCACTGAAAGAGTTTCTGGGCTATTCAGTGACACTTCGGTCAGCATATCCCGGCTGCACACAGCAGCTTCTTTGTGCTGTTTTCCTTGCTCATGAAAAAAGATTTTCTTTTGTCTTGGTCTAGGCTTCAGCACTGAGCTAGACCGTGTAAAGAATCTGCCCTACTGTGAGACAGAAACATTTGAAGTGAGATGCGACCCACAAGGGGCTAATCTTTCTGTGGGGAACAAAGAAGTCATTCTTCCCATCAAGGTATGGTGCACCACTGGGCCTACACGATCCTCTAGATCCCAGCCAAGCCTGTTGAGGACCCCTAGATGATGTAGTACTGGTGATCAAAAGCGGGGCTCTGAGCATCCTAAGGAAGATGTCTATCATTGAGCCACATCTCCAGCCTGAGACATGGTGTTGTTGCTGTTGCTATAGTTGTTTCTAATGCCATGCCACATGGTAACCAGAGTTTATGTCCATTCCAGGTGTCTGGAGGGCCAACCATTCACGTCTGCCTCCAAGCCACTGTGACCATTCCAAGTATGACCCTGTCTTGCAACAAAGTAGAATTTTCTACAATTCAGTGTGGACAGTGCATGGTGGAAACCATTCAGCTATCCAACCCTCTCCAAGTTCCTTGTGAATGGTTTGTCCACACCCCACAGCCTACTAACAAGGTGAATTTGTGTTTCTCTTCTCTCCTTCTCTAATTTAGCCTGGCCTTCTAGGCCTTTCTGCCTATCATTTTAACTTCCTGTTGAAAGACTCTCAGTGTTAACCATTGCCCAGTCCCAAAGCCTAGTACTCAGGCCTTGCCACTTGGGTATAATCTTACTGTCCTTCTGCCTTTATTAACATGCCCTGATGCCTGGAAAGCACTGAGGAAATGTAGCTCATGTGAGTGGTGAATAGAATACATTTGTTTGCCATGTAAATAATCTAGTTATTTACTGTTATAACCCAGATGGATAAACACATACCAAAGTATTTAAGACGAAAACTAAGGGCAGAGATGATTCCAAAGTCTCGTATCTTTGAGATCCAGCCCACTTCTGGAGTCTTAGATCCTGGCGAGAGGGCCAATGTGCAAGTGAAATTCATGCCCAAAGAAGAGGTAAGCTTAAAAAAAATATATATGAGCCTTTGTAGAGATCTTCCTTCTGGGTCTCTTTGAGATCGAAGCCCAGGCTTGCCTGAGACTCCTACCTCCCATTCTGCATATGGCATTTTCTTCAAGTTCACCTACTTGCTGTGTAGCCCAATGGGTTGGGCTCAGTAGCCTTGAGTAACATCAACTTTCACAGCAAAGTGGTATCAGTGGCATTCTGCCTCTATAATTACAGAATGTGGATCTTTGAACAAATCACTTGTCTAAGTCTCAGCCCGTTCCTGGGTAACATAAAAAGCAATCATATTCCCATATCAGAACTCCCTTATTGCAATTCTGAAATCCAATAAGCTCAAGAACATGGGGGTTGAAATTTCATAAGTTTCATATTAAAACTTACTCAGTAGAAAAGTCTCATTTTAACTGACATAACTATTTTGCCTTTCTTTATCTTACTTAGTTTTCAAACATCGCAACTGCCAAAATATTAATATTTCATTACAGGAGACCTTGTGGAGACTCTGTCACTTAGGGAATCGAGGCACAGAGCCTATCTGCACTGTGCTTACCTTCTTACAGATCACAGGCTAAAAGCAGATGGACACTGGGATTCTGACAAGCTAGTATTTAGCTGCAGCCAGAGCTCTTAGGGTCATTTTGAAGATTAAACACTGAATGGAGCACACATCACACTCCCCTGTGTATTATCAGTGACCCAGTAACTATTAACTCCTACCATCAGTCACCACAGTAGTCAGCACTGCCTGGCAGAAAGCCTCCCTGAGCCTGATAAATGTCTCTTCTATAAATGCCACATGTTCAAAGTCACTCCTAATGGAAACATGGCAAGAATAATAAAATCCAAGAACTAGAGAGGATCTCAAGAAGCCTCACCATGACAACTTTTATTCAAAGCTAAAAACATCTACGTGATGTTTTCTTTTTGATTTTGTTTTCAAAGACAGGGTTTTATGTAGCCCAGGATGGGCTGGAGCTCACTAAGTAGCACCAAGATGGCCTTGAACTCCCAATCCTTGTCCCCACAAGAACTGGGGTTACAGGCATGCACCACCAAGCCGCATGTATTCCATCCTTTTATAAGAAAAAATTCTTTGTGGACTTTATACAATATATGACTAGCTCCCATTTTCCTGGTAGTTGCCTTGAAGGAATGTTTCAGAATCTGCAGGGGGAAAGTAAATAACTTCATATTTCATTCTAAAATGAAGCCTGTGTTCCTCCTCCCTATCAGCGTCTGCCAATAATGCTGCTGATGCTGCAGCTTCTCTGTCTGGCTCCTCCTCCCTCCCTCCTCCTCTCCATCCTCCCCTCTGCCTCCTCCTCCTCCTCCTCCCTTTTCCTCCTTCCCCGCTCTTGCTCCCCCTCCTCCACCTGCTCTTCCTTCTGGTGCTCTCTGGTTCCACTAGCAGGGCTGGAACTTGCTAAGGTAGACCAGGCTAGCCTAAAACTTTCTTTGACCGTCCGCCTCTGCTGGATTACAAGGGCGTGCACCAGCACATCTGTTCTCAACAGTGTCTCAAGATTTGGGCTTTATTTTATTTTATTATTTTATTTTGTGGTATTAGGAATTGAGCTACCCTCAGCCTGGTTTTGGATTCTTATCTTTTCTGAATGAGAGAAATATCACTATGGAGAAGGGGAAGTGGGATGCTTACCATGTTCCTGAGAGTCGTGGGTGATCACAGACGGTGTTACTTCCCAGGCTTTTCTACTGTACTCTATGCTGCCGATGGGCATTGACAGCCTCAGGCCCAGAGTGGCAGAGAGTGGTACCCACAGGAAGAAGACAGTTAGGCCTGCTATAAGTGATCAGCCCCTCCCCCTACAATGCCTAGGACACTATGTACATAGCACAGAAGTGTCCCACTGCGGTGGTTGCTCTTTCATAGCCCTGTAGGAAACATGTCTCCTTTTGTCCCTGTGGTGGTTCTCAGTTCTATATTGTGTGTTGTAGAGGGAAAAAAATATTCACTTTGTTCCCATGTTTTCTAGAAGTTCTACAGCCAATCGCTGCAGTTCCATATTGGCCAGAGCACTCAGAAGCTGGTGCTTCTGGCACAGGGCCAAGGCCTGGAGCCACGCCTGGAATTCAGCCCTTCAGTTCTGGAGCTGGGGCCCCTCCTACCTTATGCATCAGGGGATGAGGCCGACGTCATTGTGAGGAACCCCTGCAACTTCCCCATTGAGTTTTACTCCCTAGAATTTGACCAGCAGTATCTTGTAGAAGAAAAGGTAAGCAGAGTCCAAAATCAGCACCCTTCCTGAAGCAGAAGGCCCCACCCATGACCCCTGATCCCTGACCTCTGTGTCCTTCCTGACCCTCAAGCCCCACCCCTGATGAGCATCCTCCTGTCCACAGAAGCTTCCCTCTGGCCTTTCCCGCCTCTTTGTCAATTTACCAATCCCTTCTCTGTGAACTTTCCCTCCATGCTGCTCTCCCCATGAGAACTTACTACTGTTTTGTAATTTCAGTGTGCATTTTTTAAAAAAATTAAAAATCCAATGCGTGTTTATGGTTAAATATTTGCACAGCAAAGACCTACAAGTGACAACTTGTCATTGTATTTGAAATGACTTTCTTACAGACTCCTTTTATAATTAGGGCGCTTAGAAAACACGGACTGGGGAGATGAGTTAGTGAAGTTCACTTCTTAAAGCATGAGGACCAGAGTGAGTTCAATCCCCAGCATCCATATGAAAACAAAAACAAAAACAAAAAAAAATAGGCACAGTCATGCACAACTATAATCTTAGCACTGGGAAGGTCAAGACAGGTGGGATTTCTCAGGTATTCTTTAGAATCAACCAGCTGAATTAGTAAATTTCAGATTCAGTGAAAAACTCTGAATCAAAAAAAAAAAAATGTGGAGCGTGATTGAGAAAGATAGTGAACATCAACCTATATTCTGCACACTCGCATGCATGTGTGCACACATACACATAGACACACACAAACATACACACAAAGGCATATGACACAAATAAATATTTTTAAAGTGTATGCACTATGCCAGTCTCTGCCCTGAGTTTTCATTTTTACAACATTTACATTGAATGTAATTGCTGATATTTACATCTGTCCATTTCAGTTAACAATGACTTCATAGTCATGTTGGTTTTAGAACAATGACAAAATCACCTTATCACACATTTCTCACATTTCAGATATATCCCCCTCATTAGGTGATGTGTGACTGTACTTTTTAAGAATGACTAACTCAGAGTGGATAATAGAATTTTATATGTTTCTTGTTAGAAAAAATATATGTGTGCTATTTTCAAAGAAAGAAGAAAATTGTCTCCCACATGTGGAATGCTTGAGTGTGTATGGATCAAAATAAAGATCTTGAATCCCTGTAAATGTAGGGTAGGGGTCGACCTTTAGACCTCTCTAAAGGGCCTCACCATGTGAAACACACCAAACAACTCTATGAATCTCAGCGTGTGGTAGGAGCAGAGCTTTGATGAAGCCAGTGAGTAAGGGGAGACCTCCATGAGGCCAACAGTATTCTCATTCCCCCCTTGAACAGATTTTGCGGCAGCTGAAGGGCTATGATTCCTACAACACCCTGCTGCTGCCTCCCCGGAACCCGGGGGAAAAGCTGCCCCAGGAGATCTACGATTACTTTAGGGAGGTGAAGAGATCAAAAGAAGAGCAGATGAAGGCAAAATATCTGGAGAATATGGCACAGGAGAATGGTGAGAACCCAGCATGGAATACCTTGGGGGTCTACCTGTTGCTTCATTCCCTTTGAATGACCCCTGCCATGGGACCAGCCACCTCCCCTACCTGCCAGGTACCACGTACCTGCTGCATCCTGTTTAAGACCATTGCCATATAGGTCCTGTGGTTTTTGTGTTAAGGATGCAGCTGGCCACATCTCTAGAGTCTGGGAGTTCTGAGATTTGAAAACAGTAAATATAGATAGGAGAATGTGTGCTAGGGACTGAGTCAAGGGATATGCACAGAAACTGAAGTAAAGAGACTCTAAGTACACGGCGGTATAGAAGCACCAGGATTCCAGTGCAATCCTCCCGCGTGTAACTGACAACCATCACCACAATCACAGTACACCACTGTTTTCTGTGGACATGCCTAGATAGTATGTCTCTCACAAGGTGAGAATTGATGCCCTAACATGTTTAAGTGGCCAGGCCAGGGGCTGGAGGACTGATATTTTAAAGAAGACAGCCCTTCCATGGTCCTCAAGAGCCACCATGGCTTTTCTATCACCTCACCTTCCTGTCCTCTCTGGTCCAGCAGCCCTGTATTATCTTATCCCTAGCCTCTCTTGTGTACATGAGCAGAATGGGCCCCTTTCTGACTTGTAGGTCTATATGACTGGTGACACTGTGCCATCTCCTTTCTGCTTCTCTGTCCCTCATAGTGGAATAGCCTCACTCTCTTCTCTATTAGCAATCCTCACATGTGTAGTCCTGTTCTTTGTATACGCATCCTCCGCTAGACAGGGACTGAGGGGATGGCTCAGTGGGTGGATAAAGGGCTTGCCAGTGAGCATGCAAACCAGGTCCCTAGAAGCCACGTGTAGCAAGATGAACTAATGGTCCTTAGGGAATCCTCTCCCCCTGCCTCATGGTCTCTCAAGGAAAGAGAGGCCAGTTGGAGAATATTCACTTGGTTTGCAGAAAAGCCTGCCTCCACTCAGTGTTCTGACCAGTGTTCAGCACCAGTAACTTATTGGAGTTATCTTTACAAATGTTACAGGGCAAATGACTCCCAGTTCTAGATGCTGGATACAGGAGATCCAGGTATCTTTGGGTTTGGTACCCTCTAAAACCCATCTTCTCGTGGATAGCTCTCTTCCTCCTGTGCCTTCCCACTGTGGGTCTCTGTCCTAATCTCTTCAGTGCCGATACCAGTCACACTAAATCAGGACATTCCTAAATGATGGTCTAGAAACCTTAATTACCTATTTAAAGGGCTTATTTTCAAATAAAGTCACCTTCTGAGACACTGGGGGGTTAATGCTTTAGTGTATTAATGTAGGGAGACAGAAATAAATACATAAAATTACCTACCCACTATGTTGCAAGTGTTGAGCTGAAGGGTACATATGACTCCTCCCTTTGGAGAGTTCACAGTCACGAAAATGATCAAAGACACAGTTCAAGTCAGAAGGAGGCCTTGTGGCCTCAGGAGACACTGAGCCTGCCATGTACAAAAGACAAGAGCCTTGTTGCTTTTGAAGTCCATACACGCCAAAGTTATGTGGTTTTTTTTCATTTGTCCCAGTGGAAGATGCTCTGGATCCAGGGCCATTGGGTCCAAGGGGAACTCAAGCTGGATGTTGATCAACACTTCCCCCACCACTGGTTCATGCTGCTCTCACTCTGTGGGCTCTGACTTCTCTGTGACTCAAGGAGGGCAGCTGCCTTGAGTCACATCTCAATTCTAAACAAAACTTTTCCAGTTTAGAGGGGATCACCTAGTGTCACAGACAAACTTAACAATGACATGGGTAACATTGGTGAGAAGCCAAGAATGAAAGTAGGCTCCAGGCTGTTGTGTATGGAACAGTCTCCACATGGTCTAAAACCTGAAAATAAAAAATCTGTGGCCCAGTGCTTCTCCTGTTCTGGCAGTTATAATACCAGCCTCAGTCCCTAGCTCAGTCTTAATTACTCTTTTTTTTTTTTTTTCAATTGAAACTATAATTTAGGACTCTGAGGAATTCTCTACATTTCCTGGACAAACATATGCTTTCAATATCTAAACATGTTTAAATGCAGAAACACTGCACAGAGGAAGCGCTAGAGGCAGCTGATCATTGTCCTTGGTCTTTGGGATGGGTAGGTAGTACAGGATGCTGGTCCACATAACGATTCTTCCCCTATCTCTCTCCCCATCTCCATCTCCCTTGATCCCACCTACTCTTTCCCATGTGTTTTCATCCTCTGCTTCCCCTGCAGAAGAGGAAGAGATGCCATCAGAGCAGGGAACCTCTGCCAGCACCAAGAGAACATCACTTAGCCGAGCGATCTCTGCCACATCCAACCTGGAAGAGCGGCATCTTTTGGCTGAATCCAAAAGCTTCCCAGATGAGGACGAGGATGAAGAAAGCCTTGAAAAACTGACATTCCAAAGTAACTGAGTCTTTCGGCAGGGGGCAGTTCTGTGTAGGCAGAAATAAAAGGGTTGCTCGATCTCTGGATACCTTTCTCCATAAAAAGGGTACTCTGGGCCTCCTTCAGTGGCTTCCCACTCATCACACATACCTTCTGGTGACCCATCCACTCGCATTGTACTATGATCACAGAAACCTGGGGACCAGCTGAGCATGTGATAGCTTTTTCTTAGTGCAGTCATTGGCATTCTAACTAGACTAAGAAGACTTGCTCCCTTAATGCTAAATGTGTAGCCAAATGGGATATGTTTAAAGAAGCCCTCTGAAGAAGTGGAGAGCATTCTTCCAAATGTCCCTCCAATTTAAACATTGAGAAACCCTTCATTTCCATTCCCTGCCCCTCCCCCAGCATCATGGACCCATTTGCTGACCTTCATTTCCTCTGAGACCTGAGTTAAAGCCAGGGAACACATGGGCAAACCTGAGGAAAAGGTAGAGCTTCAGGGACACACCTCATATTTAGCCCAATGTGACTTAACTCATCCCTGAGAGGTGTCTGACCTTTGATGGCATGATTTCCCCACTCCACAGTCCTGGCTCTGTGCCTGTCTTCAGATATATTCTGGATCTCCTAGAGCCAACTCCAGACGCCTCTTCACACAGCCATCCTTTTTAATCCTTTTTATTTTTCTACAAGAGAATTTCCTCCAAGTAAAATTTAAGTCAATGAGTCTTTTTTCATTTTAAAATTATTAGCCAAATGAGGCATTCTCAGGTACCACACGTGGGGGCGGCTGCAGCATTGGGCATTTTAGAAACAAGAGTATTTTAAAAGAAAACTTTACTCTCATCTCTGTTGGTACCTATGTAAATTCTGGGGTGCACACTTGTGCGTACACTCAGATGTAGTTTGGATTTACAGCTGACAAGATCCAGAGCACGGACAGCCACTCTGCAGAGGAGGTTGGAGAGGTGGAAAGCAACCCGGTGAGCAAGGCAATTGCACGCCATCTAGGCATCGACATTTCTGCAGAAGGCCGCCTGGCCAAGAATCGGAAGGGCATCGCCATTATCATCCATGGGACACCTTTGTCAGGTATGTGACAATCCTGAGGGGAGGCTATGATCAGAGATGTCAGGTCTCTTCCGTAAGGAACTGTTGCAACATCAGCTGTGGTCAGGGCCAATGATAAGAGTTTCATCTGGGAAACAGCATACAGAATGATTGTAGACATGGACCCAGAGGCCCTGTCTCCAGATGTATAAGTGGATTTCTGCCTATTTTACCACAATTGGAGATATAACTTCTGTCTATTTTACCACAATTGGAGATATAACTTCTGTCTATTTTACCACAATTGGAAAAGAAGCATCACACAAGTGTATTACAGTGACGACACAGATCAGGATAGGTGGGGAGATGCTTCCATAACTGAGGTGCCTGCAGGACAAGCATGAAGACATGGGTCTGGACCACCCAGAGCCCACATCAAAACTGAGAACAGTGGTCTGTGCTTGCAACTCCAGTGCTAGAAGCAAAGGCAGGCAGATCCCAGGGCACATTTCAGCCAATCTAGATGAAATGGTGAGCTTCGTGTTCAGGAAGACCCTGGCTTAAAAATTAAGAAGGAGAAGCCTTCGAAGAAAGAAGGCATGAAACTCGGGCCTCCGCACATGCCAGCATGGGTATACATATATGCAGATATATAGATACTGCACACAGTGAGATTCATATTTAGAAAAGGTATTCACAATCTGACATTTTCTATGAGGAGAAAGTATCAAACTTATGATTTATAATTTCTATCTGTTTGATATTGCCTCTGTAACAGTCACAAATTTAGTGGCTTGAAGTGGCTTGAAGAGTACTCTTCACAGTACTGGAGGCCCTAAGTCTTAAGTGGGTCAACAGGACTTTGTTACCTTTGGGTGGCACTAGTGGAAAATCCATTTTCTTGCCTTTTCTGGCTTCTAGGGATATTGTTCACATTTCTGGCTCAAGGCAGCAGCCGCCAACTTCAAAGCTGGCAATGCAGTCTCTTCTAGGGTCTTGCTGTCTGTCATATCACTTCCTCTGACTCTAACCTTCCTGCTCTTGTTCTTCTGAGGACCCTGTAATGAGGATGAGGCCTCTCAGATAATCCACAGTCACACATATTCCATGGTAGAACCTGTAAACTGATAACACCTGCAAAATGATCACATTTCGTATATAAGGGAACATGCTTGCAGGCCCCAGGATGGAAACATGTACATTTTTAGGGGTTGTAATTCAGCATCCTGTATAGATCAGTCCCTCCCTCTCTCCTTTCTTCCCTCCCTCCAAACTTTCTTTCTTCAGCTCTTTCCTCCTCTTTATTTTTTTTTTCATTCTTGGACTCTATATACCACCTGAGGATGGTTTTGAAATCCTGATCCTTCTGCCTCTGCCTTCCAGGAGCTGGGATTACAGATCTGTGCCACTGTAATATAAAGTTTTTGGCCTGGCCTAGTGTTAAGGTCTGGACTTGTCATTGCTTAGTTCTCTAAAGATGACTTAGACACTTATATTAATTATATATTTTTTGGCCTATGGCTCAGGCTTATTTTAGTTTGGTTTTGCATCTTAATTTATTTTTATTAATCTGTCTTGTCACATGGCCTGTGGCTTCTTTTATATATTTTGTTTTTTGGGCGGCTGGATCATATTTCTTTTGACTCTAACCTCTCAAGACACAAGAGAGGTGAGTAACTATGTCAAAATAGACAGAGCAGTCCTTCAAATTTCCTGTTTCACTAAAAAATACATCAAAGACTCTAGGCCTATGGGCTAAAGATAAATGCTCCAATGTTACAAAAAAAAACTTTAAATAACTGTCCAGATAGCCAGATGTCATCTCTGTCACTTCTAGATTTTAAAAATTCCTTATGCTTCCTGTTTACTCAAATAATATTATATCCTTCTAAGTCTTTAATATAGTTAAAATTAAATAGTTATAAATATAGTCTTTCTTAGTTATTATAAAAATATATTAAACATAAAACTTTAAACTCACAAAAATAAAATAAATGATAAAATATTTTCTTTAATTTTACTAAATACAAATAGAATAAATATTATAACTATAATTCTTACTTGATAACCATTCTATGTGATTCTATAATTCTAAATGATAACCATTTTATTATATATAATTTTACTATGTTAAAATTAAAAATTTTTTTAATAAAAAAATGATGTAAGATGTCTTTCTATATGCTGTGAATATCATTTGTTAATAAAAAAAAACTGTCTTGATCTATGACAGGCATCTTAGAAGTAGGCAGGGAAATCAGAGCATAGATAGGGGAAGGAGGACAGGGTCAAAAGAGACATAATCCAGCTGCTCAAAAAACAAGATATAAAAAAATAAACAAGCCACAGCCACATAACATGACAGATTAATAAAAATGGGTTGAGTTAAGAGACAAAAACTAACAATATGCCTAAGCCATAGGCCAACCAACATAAAATTAATATAAGCCTTTATATAACTATTTAGAGCTAAAAAAAAAAATCCAAACCTCTGGGCTAGATCCAAAAGGCTAGGCCAAAACTTATTACCTGCCACCATGCCCAGTTTATGTGGTGCTGGGATCCAACCTAGGGCTTTATGCATACTAGGCAGGCAATCTACCAACTGAGTCACATCCTCAGACCCCCATGTTGTTTTTGTTATTTTTATATTTATTGTGCTTTGATTTATTTTACATGTATGAATATCTTACCAGCTTGGGTATATGTGCATCACATGTGTATCTGGTGCTCACAGAGGACAGAAGAGGGTACCAGATACCCTGGAACTGGAGTTACAGATGATTGGAAGCCACATGTGGGTGCTGGGGAACAAACTGCTCTTTTGGTAGAGCAGCCAAGTGCCCTTAACCACTGAGCCATCTCTCCAGCTATAGGCCAACTCTAGTATCTGTAGAGGACTGGATCCTAGATTCTTTTTCTTTGCTCTTATCTATTATTTCTGAATTTTCTACTTTTTAATGAAAGCAAATTGAAACGAAAAAGACCAAGCCAGCACGGATTACTCCTTAAAACCAACATGTCTTCCCATTAGAGTTAGGAAGGGGGTTGGGGAGGGTGGCGGTGGGGGGCTGGAAGTGATGCAGTACTGCAGAGGCTACCCAGTGGAGGAAAGCCTAGTGAGGCTGTCGGTTGTCATGTTCCTGTACCTTGGTGATGGATCCACAGCTCTGAATCACAGCAGCACTTCCTCATCCATGCTGAGCTATCTCTGGCCATTTAAGAGCCTTGGAGGTACAGCACTCAGAAATCACTCCATAGAGTCCTCTGTTCTGAAGATTTCTGTCCAGGGCACTGAGCAAATTAGAGTCATGATTTTTACAGGAAAGACAGCCAATGCCATCAGCATGGCCAAGTACTACAATGCAGCCTGCTTGAACATCGACTCCATTGTTATAGAAGCCATGTCAGACAGTAACAACATCTCAGGGATTCGGGCACGGGAGCTGTGCATCAGAGCTGCCATAGAGCAGTCCATGAGAGAAGCAGAGGAGTCAGGTAAGACCCATTCTCCATGGTTTCTTGTGCGTGCATACATGTGAGTGTGTGTGTGTGTGTGTGTGTGTGTGCGCGCGCGCGCGCGCGCGGGCATGCACAGGTACACATGTATGTAAGGGCATGTACATGTGCATGTGAAAGTCGGAGGACAGGAGCTGCCTGCCTGATTTGTTGACAAGATCTCTCATTGGTCTGGAGTTCACTGATTAGGCTGGGCTGTCTGGTCAGTGATGCTCAACTATCCATCTGTTTCTTCCCCCCCAGCACTGGGCTTACAAGTGCATGCTACCACACCAGACTTTATATATGGGTTCTGGGATGGGACTCAGGTCCTCAGGCTTACCCAGCAAGCACTTTACCAGCCAGTCTATGACCCCAGGCTCCTCAGGGCTCCTTCTGGTCAAGCGGTGTTCCTGTCACTGGTGAGATCATCCCTCTCTGCAGCATATTGTGTTTCCTCTCCTACAGCCTGGTGGCAGGCTGGCATGTGACATGTGTCCAGTTTACCCCAAAGAATTCTCTTCACCCAGAATACAGAGGTATTATTCTATGACCAGTGCAGGAGTATGCTGGACACAGTAGAAAACAGGACCACAAGAGACACAGCCCACATTATAGTGAGTTGACACCTGGAGAGCAGGCAAAGATGAGCCCATTGAGAATGGAGGAAAATACCACAACCATAGAAGTTTCAGTTTCTGTGAGAGAGCAAGTTTGGGACTAGAAGTTTCCAACAAAAGATGACTGGGAAAATCTTCATGGAAATGGCCTTTGAGGATTGGATGATGATTAGCAGGCAAAATAGAGACAGGACAAGTCCAAGAAATCGAGGAAATTGATGGTAACTCACAGATGGGAAGGTGGGTGGGTCAATTGTGATTAGCTTTGATTAGGAATTTGAACCCCATTGAAGAAAAAGAAGAATTTGGGGATGACTATACCAAGATGTCCAAAAGCCATGGTAGAAAAGTAGCTCCCATAATGCAAAGGAAACAATAAAAAAAGAAAAGCAGAGGAAATGACCTTGGTCCAGCTGGCTCTGTGAGTACCTTCCGGGTGGAGAATTTGAGCAGTGGAATGTTCAGGGATGATCACAGAGACTTCTAGCCACAGAAACTAGGAGAGTGGTGTCATTCACTGTGGAAGAAATCCTGGGGGAGAGGCGACATCATCACATGGATTGAACTTTTGGATCTCATCATAGAGGCATGGTGTGGTCTTCCCATTACAAGGCAAGAATCCTGGCTCAGTCCAGTCATTTGGGGGCCACAGGTCAGGAAAACAGCTGCACAAGGAAAAGACTATATTGAGTTGGAAGCAGACGACCTACTCACAGCTGCATTCTCTCTCTGAACAGTCCTGACAGCATTCTACAGTTCCTGAAAACACCAGCCTACTAGCTGACCACTCTCGGTCCCTCCACTTGGATGCTCATGGAGGAATGCAAGACTCTTTGCCTGGTAGATAAGAGAAATAGTTCTTCAGGGAAAATCCCAGGCAATAATAATTCTAATTATTTTAAATATTCTCCTTTCCTGATAAACAAATGATCCATGTGATTATGTTCGCATCCTGGCAAATGCTGACTCTGAGCTCACGAACTGGGCACCATCAAGCTGGAGACAGGGCTGGGGGAGTCTGTCAATCCAGCGAGAGCTGTAGACACTGGAAAAGATGGAATTGGCCTAGAGAGGCCCAGAAGGAGAAGACTTCCATATTAGGAGGAAGCACTGTGAAATAAAAAAAAAAAAAAAGCCAGAGTACACCTAGATGGGGGTGGGGTCTCTGGGCAGGACAGGCCCTGGGGAGTAGAAGGAGAGAGCCTTGCAGCTTTGTGGGAAGGAAACAGGTGAGTGAGGCTTGCCGCGCCTTCTGCCCTCTTGCTCTTTGCTCTAATTAGCATACCAGCCTCATTTCACTTATTCCCTTCTGATGTCTGGTTCCCCTGCTGCCAGTACAGAAGCTTCCAGGCCAGGGGCTGTGTTAATTCTCCTCACTACTTTATTCACAGTGTCCAGAATAGAGTTGACATATAAGATGTATTTTAAAAAGCAAAAAGTCACTGAACCATAAATGAGCAGAATTGGATCCTGCTGAAAGCCACAAGGGAATGAGTCCTACATTGGTTTCTCAAAGTCCAGAGGTTTCTGATGTCTTTGGGAGCCTCAGTGGAAGGGTTAGGCCCTAACCAGAATTTGCTGTGTGCTTTGGTTAGCAGGCTGGACTGAGATATCTAAGTTCAAGCCTGCCTATGGCAAACAGAAGTCACTAGCCTCAGGAAGCTACTGAGTGTTCCATCTGTGGCTAGTTCAAGCTTTTAAGAGAACAGTGTACACTGGACCCCTGAGGACAAAGAATGGATGGGGAATTTGCAATAACACTGCCAGTTTTATGCTTGGCTTACAAACTGAACTATCCATTGTCACATAATAGTTTAAATGAAATATACCATTTTAGTTGGGTTTTTTTTTTGTTTTGTTTTGCTTTGTTTTGTTTTGTTTTTTACTTTTATGTGGCAACCGGAAAATTTTAAATTATATGCATTATTGTGAAAGTGGTTGTCCTGGCTGGTTTTGTGTATCAGCTTGACACAAGCCAGAGTCATCAGAGAGGAAGGAGCCTCAGCTAAGGAAATGCCTCCATGAGATCCAACTAAGTTATTTTCTCAATTAGTGATCAATGGAGATCATGGAGGTCCCAGCCCATGGTGAGTGGTGCCTTCCCTCGGCAGGTCCTGGGCTCTATAAGAAGGTGGGCTAAGTGGGCGAGGGGAAGCAAGCCAGTCAGCAGCTCCCCTCCATGACCTCAACATCAGCTCCTGCCTCCAGAATCCTGCCCTGTCTGGGTGCCCGTCCTGACTTCCTTCAGTGATGAACAGCAATACTGAAGTGTAAGCAAAATAAACTCTTTCCTGCCCAGCTTGCTTTTTTGGTCATGGTGTTTCATCACAGCGATAAAAACCCAAACTAGGACAGTGGTGGTTTGGGTCACTGTTTAGAGCAGCAAAGGGGACAGAGGTAACATTATGGAAAGACATGGGAGAAAGAAGAAGAAGGAAGGAAGTCATTCCTTCCAACTAAAATTTTTGCTAAGATCATATCTAGAAGCTCTTGTTGAAATATGGAGAGTACAGTGGACACAAAACAGGCAGAGACACATGGACACTGTAAAGAGATTGTGTGGTCAATGAAGAACAGGGGTGGACAGGAGAGCCGGAGTCCACAGTGAATAGTAGTCAAGACGTAGGTGAGATTCTAGTGGCCAGTGCTTCTGAGGAAGCTGAGTCAAGCAGAATAGAGACAACGTCAGGTGTGGTGAAAGAGATGGTAAGCAGAGGACCACCAGGTTCCAGAACTGCCTTAGAACTCATCCCATCCACTGCTACCCCACCAGGGGGTTCAACCTCCCGAGCCCCCCATCAGCTACAATATGCCTTCTCTCTGCATGTTTCCAAATCTTGGAAGCCAGAGTGAAATGTAGCTACGAGGGAACTCTGGATGGAGGCTTATCTGTTGAGATGATTGATAGGAACATTGAGTCTGAGGCTCCGAAAGAGCTAGACAGCCACAGATACTACTTGGCTTAGGAGGTAAAGAATGTGTTCTCCACCCCTGGGATGGAGAACCAGGGGTGCCTAGTTCATCTTTGAGAGCAGAATCCCGGGGCCACAATGAGAACATGGCAAATATATCGGGCAAGGAGGCTTCAGAAGGCTGGCTCAGAGGAAGCACAGAAACAAACCCTCCAGCGAAAGGTCTTCTAGGGAGAATTTAAATAATGGAAGCTTTAGAAAGTCTCTCAGCAGGGAGCTGAGAGGTTAGCAGTCTGCTTGGAAGAGAGTCGGGAACAAAAAGAAGAAATTAACTGTATGAATAAAGCCCTATTTTCTATCACACATTTTCTATCTTCCTCTTTTGTCATTTGAGTTGGCTCTGCTGAGGGCAGAAAGAACTCTGCCCTAGCTATCTCTTGGCCTCACCACGGCCCAAAATTTCAAATGGTCAGGTGGCAGATTTCCAAGGCAAGACATTAGGCCCAAGCAACTCAAGAAGTTCTTGGCCTCTGGGCTGGGAAAGAAAGCCGGCACAGAGGGCTGCAGGAGCTACAGGAAGGATGGGCAGGGAGGTAGTTTGAATGAGAAATACCCCTCATAGGTCAGATATTTCAACTCCCCAGTCAGTGGTGCTGTTCAGGAGGTTCTGAACCTTTAGGAGGCCCGGCATGCTTTACTGGAGGAAGTGTGTCACAGAGGGCAGCCTTTAAGGGTCTAGAGCCCTGTTTTCCCTTCAGTTTGCTTTCTCAGCTTCCTGTGTGAGATGTGGTCTTCCAGCTCCTGTTCCTGATACTTCCTGCCAGGCCTCCCTTCCATAAGGGACTTACGCCTCTGAACCATAAGCCAAGATAAATACTTTTGTCTATAAGTTGCCTTTGGTCACAGTATTCCATCACAACAATAAAAAGTCACTAATACAAGCAGAAAAGAGCCCACAACTCAAGCGAGCCATTATCCAGTGCTTGGGGGTAGAGCCTTCTTCCTCTATCCCCTGTCAGTCAGATGTATAAGAGATAGCTCAGTATTCTATCAGAGGGTTTACAGGCTTCAGTGTACAATACACACTGGGGTTTCCTTCATATTGTAAGATGACTTTTACTAAAAATCTGCCTTCTCCTAATAGCTCAGGAATCTTCAGTGACTCAAAATATTGGCGCACCAGCACGACTAAGCACTGAGAACCTGGGCAAGTTTACCTCAGAACTCACCCTAGTGACCCAGGAATTTAAACCTTCAAAGAATGTGCGAGGGAGCTTGATGCTCCCCAAAGGCAAGGCAGATAGCCACTGGTCTGGGTCTCAGAAGCAGCATCATTTGCACCAAGCCGAAACACCACAGGTATGGAGGGAACCCTGGGAAGAGGGTCAGGACCTTTCCTCCTCCTTGGCACCCTACTTAGAGGCCAGCACCCTCTGTCTCTGTGGCTGTCCCTGCACCTCTCCTCCAGAAGTTAGTTTGCAGTCATCTGGAGCCCACCAGTTGTCGGCACCCAGCTGGATGCCAGAGAGGTGAAGGTGAGGAAAGCAAGGTCTCACACTCAGGCAGCACTGATGCAGACTCTTATGAAGAAGACAATCACTCTTACAAGTTTTCTGAAATTAAGTTGTGACAGAAGACAGCTAAAAAAGAAATTAAGTTGAACCATAGAAAATGGCCAATATTCAATCAATCATTTTTAGGATTCCCATAATAGTAATTTCCTATGGCTCAAACCAGTACTAAAGAAATATAAAGGATTGGACCATTAAGATAAGTGATGCAGGACTGTAGGGAAAGTCCTGGTAAGTCATAAAGAAGTCCCATGACATTTAAAGTGCCACCTTGGCAAAAAAGCAGGAGTAAAGGCAGAGGCATAAGATGAAAGTGAAGACTGGGTTGTGGGTAGATAGATGAAGTCAAGAGAACATGGACCTCTAAAATGTGTGTGTACAAAGAACAGAGGGCAGGCCCAAGGTCAAGGGTGAGTCAGAGGAGAGCAATGAATGCAGAAGTAGAAAGCAGATCTAAAATGGAAGCTGTACTGGGGCACTTACCAATCATGACAATGACTGTGACTCCAAGCCATCATCAAGCATTCATATTTGACTCAGGATAAACCATTTTATTGTCCTTTTAAAAAGCAGAAAGAATGAGCAGTTGGATGGAAGGTAAAGGAGGAGGTACTCAGAGAAGTATAAGGTCCACCCAAGAAGAAATTAGATTCCAGGAGAAGGGTGGGGCAGGATTAAACTGACTAGAGGAAAATGGCTCTGGCTTCCTCTGGGATCGATAAAGGTCTTTAAGAAAACCAAAAGCTAAGGATAGGAGAGCTGAGATGGAGGATGGAGGCTGGCGCTCTTATTTGATGCTCTGATCATGTGTACAGGAAGCATGATGTGTTATAGGAAGCAGTAAGGAGTTCAGGGTTGTAGACTACGCTAACAGGAAATGGCAGAGCACAGATGTCTCCACTGTCAGACAGAACCAGAAACCAGTGCTGCATAAAGAAAAGATAGTTGGGGGTGCTGGAGGCCTAACTAAAACTCAAAACCATAGTGCATAGTTTTAAGATTTCTCCAAGTGGCCCCTGGCAGCCCTCATTCAGAGCTGGAGAAACAGGAAGTAGTCACCATTGAAGGGGTAGGAGGTGTTCAGAACTGGGTGGAATCAGTAAGAGGAGCCCGGCCAAGGCAGAGAAGGAGTTAGGAGGACATAGAATGGGGAAAGCAGAAGAGCTGAGGATCTCGGGCCTTGCTAGCATCTAGGAGTCATGCTGTATAGGCAGTGGGTGTTTCATGGTGGGTAGCTGAGGTGGATGGACTTAGCTGAAGGTCCTGTAGAGAGGAGGCCATGCATTGGATGGGCCGAGGGGATGACCAGGCTTGTAGACTTTCCTAAGAAGAGAAAACTGAGTATTAGATTGGGAATGTGGATTTAATAAATATTTGGGTCCCGAAAAGAATAGACCCAGGTATAGATGGGACATGTGGATAGAGCAAAGTCTATGTAAGTCTATGTAGGATAAGAAACGTAGAGGCTGGGTGGAGCATCTCAGGCTGAATTTGTTGAAACAAAGCGAGGTTCTGACTGCTGGCTCCTCTCCCACTCACCAGATCCCCTCTAGCCCTCTCCTTGTAGGGCCCACCCAGCGGCGGCTCAGTGTTAGTGCCAGTGTTGGAGGTGAGACCGGGCTGATGAGCTGTGTGCTCCCAGAAGAACTCCTCATTCAGATCCTGGCTGATCGGATACAGGTCCGTGAACACCAACCCACACAAAGCTACAGGCTTAGAACTTACACACTGGACCCGTGCTGGGAACTGAGATGCCAGGTCATCAGCCACCCTCAGCATCTCAGAGCCCAGAGCTCAATGAGGAAAAGCGGGCTTCTTCACTCTCAACAGCCACTTGCTTATTCTTATTCTTATTGACAGCTCTTGCCCATGACCTCTGCCTTCCCTGAAGTCTGAAGCCACTCTTTAAAGATCCAGGGATCAGATTACACATCAAAACAAAGATATAAATACATATAGAAAGATGGATCGATGATGGATGGGTGGATGGATGGATAGATAGATAGATAGATAGATAGATAGATAGATAGATAGAGCAAAAGAGTGATGGGTTAAAAAGTATAATGTAAGCAGTTAAAAGTTAGAATTTGACTGCATGGTGAAAATTCCAGCACTCAGGAAGCTGGGTGCAGGGGTTGTGGATTTGAGACCAGACTGAACTGTATAGTAAGATTTCCTCTCCAAAATAAAACATAGGTCTCTGTAAATTGCTGTTTAAAAATGTTTTCAGTATATAATATGAAAAGGAGTAGTATGTAAAGCAAAATTACATTTTATATACTTGTAAATAATGTTACATGCATAGTTTTAAAAATCTTCTACTGTATCAGTTAAGTATTGTTCTCTTTGGTTAGTAGGTCTATGGATTTTATTTCCTTTTGTTCCTCCAAATTCTTTTCAAGGGCATTCTACTTTCAAAATCAAAACCAATGTGATGGGTTTTGTTTTGTTTTGTTTTGTTTTTTTAAGAATTTCAGAGGATGGGAGCTGCAGCTCAATGCAAGAGTGTCCACCTGGCTTTTTCAAGGCCTTGATTTGATCTCCGGTAGTATACACATGGAAAAATGTACATAACTGTTCTGCAGTCATGACCAGCAAAGTCTAGGAGGCCCCTGAGTTGTGGTTTTGCTTTCATTTCTCACACTGGGTCACTATTAAGTGCACATTTTCATGTGGGGAGGGGTTGGGGAAGAAAGTCTGAAGTTGATTTCAGGTGTCTTTCTCAACTCTTCCTCACCTTTTATTTATGAATTAGAGTCTCTCTTCCTCTCTCTCAATGAAGTCAGAGACTTCCAATTCGGGCTAGTCTAGTTAGCTAGCTCATTCCAGAGACCCCATTTCAGCCTCCCAAGTGCTGGGATTATAAGCAGCAACCACCCATACCTGATACCTACTGAAGTGCTGAGTATCAACAATTCAACCCCATTCCTCTCTCTTATTCTTGGCTATCAGTGGCTCCACTGAGCTCCTTTGAGTAATACCACACTGCAGGAGAAGCCATTCTTTTGGTGGTTATATCACCAGAATCATTCACTCCAGTTATATTGCCAAAGTCATTCCACTCCAACACAGTGGGACCACTAAGAAAAATCTGGCCCTGGGAGACAACTGGTAAAATATTTGCCTGAACTGGGTCTCCCAGCAGGTACCTTATAAAATCTGGGCATGGTGGTACATATGTACTTATGATCCAAGATTTGGGGAGGCAGAGACCAAAGGATCCTTGAGACTCACTGGTCAGCCAATCTAGTGGAACTGATAAACCCCAAGTCCCAATTGCAGACTTTGTTTAAAAATAAATAAATTTAATAAAGGTAGACGGCTCTCAAGGAATAACACCCGAGGTTGTCCTCTGGTTCCACATGCATACGTGTACATGTGCACACAAACGTGCATACACAGAAAGAAATGAGCAGTGGCCCAGGTGCTATTGCTACTCTTGCTGTCTGTTTCTCTGTCCGTGGGAATCCTTGCTTTCTCTTGCCTTTGTATCTTATTTTCATGCACCTCATGGATCTTTCTAGACTTTTAGAATTTTCTTTGTACTTTTATTCTGCACATGGAGATGAAGTAAACTGTTTGTTCTCCAGTCACCTGCCATTACATTCTTTCATAGCTGGCTAGGCACTTAGTCTTCATTTATATTTGGAGGGACCAGTAAGATCCATAAAACCAGCTCCTTCATTCCATGTCAGTGCCTTGACTTTGTTTTCATGGTGTTTATTTTGGAGCCTGGTGGGTATGCAAGAGCCTGACAAAAGAACAAGCCTCCTCTCCATAGACAGCAGCCAATCTCAAGGCTGAAGTAATCTTTTCTCTCTGCTTGCAGCTGAGTGACTGTTTCAGAGGCGTGGTGTTCGACAGCCTGGACACACTCTTTGCTCGGAGTGCACCCTCCGCCCTCCTCTGCCTGCTAAAGGCCATTGGCAGCCGGGAACACATATATGTTCTCAACATGGCTCAGGACTTTATAGCCATGAAAGCGCAGGAGAAGGCCAAAAAGGAACTAGAAGGCAAGACCCCCAACCTCCCTGGCCCTCCTTCCCAAGCCCAACAGGGTTTTCCTTGCCACGGGGCCTTGTGCATTTCAACCCATTTCCCTGGTGCCATAATATATCCAATGAGCCTAAATGTCATTGTTACACATATGTCTTCTTGGCACCTTATCTCTGCCCTGAGAAGAGACTGGGACACTTGTTTCTAATTGTATGCAGGCTAAGGAAAACACATTGTGGGCACATCCTACCCTAGAATGCTTTGCTTGGTGTAAGACAGCCATACAGTTCCTTTGAGCTAATGGGGCTATTTTGTACACTGTGAGTGTAGATTATTGCCCCCATTTTACAGATAAGAAATGAAGCCCCATGATACTATAAGTCTTCCCAGTATCATACGATAGTCAAATGCGATGGCACTGGTAGACGTAGGAAGGGTTCTAAACTGAAGGGCAGCCTGGGCTCCATAGGGAGACCACAAGTACAGTCCATTCACATGGGGCCAGTTCTCTCACTACCTCAGTGGCCTGAAAAATTCGTAATTAAAAAATTGATGGAAAAGTAGATAACAAGAGCAAGAAAGATGGTTCTGCAGGTAAAGTACCACATCTGACAACCTGAATTTAATCCCTGGGATCCACATGGTAGAAGAAGAAGTCCTACAAACTGTCCTCTAATCCCTATATGTGAACTGTGGCATACATGTTCATGTGCACACAGACTCACATGAGCAAGCATGCACACACACACACACACTCATACAGAGTAAACAGTGTCATTTTCAAAAGAAGGATAAATATAACAACATAAAAATAATGTTCCTTGAGTTATCAGTTCACTCAGAAGCAGGTCAGCAAAGCATGGTCTGTGGGGGAGAACTTGGGAACAGCTGCCAGCACTGTCCCGGGGAGGTAGTGCCCTACCTCTGAGGAGCATTGCCTCTGGACACTCTATGGTGCTTCCCTTGGCCTCTCCTCTCAGGGCACCATTTGTACAGCTCATCAGTTTAAAATAGAGGAATAGTTAAGGTAGACTTCATCCACGAACAAAACTCAGTCTGCTTCCTCATATTCTCATCGGGACCCACGAGCAGGCTCCTCTGAAGTGTTTCCGCCTCCTGACAGCTTCTTAGTTACCTAGAACACTTTTCTATAAGGATCACCTTGAAAGAAATGGCTTATTATTAATGATAATTATTATTTTCTTGATGGTCTTTGGGCTGAATCTGTATCTGGACACAGAACAGAAATCTGGTGAGGACTAGTTTGTATTGAGACCCAGGGCTTCATGCTGAATCGCCAGACAGGAAGGGAACACTCCCTCAGGCCTCAGTTGAAAGGACACTAATTCCATTCAAGAGGGCCCCACCCTTGGGACTCCACATCTGAACACTTTCATAATGAGGATTAAGTTTCTACCTATGAATTTAGGGAGACACAAACATTAATACCATAGAAATTCCAAACATCGATGACTTGAAGCAACATGGATTTATTATGTTACAGTTCTGGGGTCAAAGATCTGTCTTAAAGTCTAGGTATTAGCAGTGCTGTGGTAGGGAAGAATCCTGCTCCTTGCCTTTTATAGCTTTTAGAAACCACCTCTTAGAGCTCCTTGCTCACATCCCTTCCTTGCAGCCTTATCATAGGCCCTCTGTTGCTTCTGTCACAGCTCTCTGCTCCTGCTACTAACCCCCTCCCCTCCCCCACCCCTCCACACACACACACACACACACACACACACACACACACACACACACCACCATGCTCCTGCCTCCTTCCTATAAGGAATCTTTTGATGGGACTCTGCCTAATTCAGTCATGTCTGCAAAACTCCTCCTGCCATGGAAAGGTCTACACTCACAAGCTTCCTTAAGACTCAAGCATATTTGGGGACCACTACTCAGCCAACCATAGATGAAGCCCAAACTTGGCACTGTACAGACAAAGGAAGCCCAGCAGAGATGGGGAATGCCATCTACCCTCCTGCCACTTCCTTATGTCACTGTGTGGGCAAAGCTGCTAAGACCTCCCCTGCCCCTTCACTCTTCAGAACGCAAACGCAAGGAAGCCATTGCGAAGGAGAAGGAGCGTCTCCAAACATTGGATGAGGAAGAATATGATGCCCTAACACCAGAAGAGAAAAACGCATTTGACCGTGAGGTTCAGAAGGCACTCCGGGAGAGAAAGAAGAGGTGGAGCCAATGACTGGCCAGGGCAACACTGTTCCCTGGGGAGGGATTCATGGGGAGACCGGGGTTGGCAGGGTACATGCTCTGGTCTGGTTTATCTTCCAGAAAGACAGCAACAACCACAGAAGACAAGGAGGGATACCCTTGGAGGGAGGGTGGGGAGACCCATTTGGCTATTGTAGGGCCCCAGCTGCTGAAGGTTTTCAGAGTATCTCTTAGTATTTCCTGTTCCCTTCCCGCTGGGGCATTTGAAATTAGCAGGAAGGACTTCATGTCCCATGTCTCTGTGCTCTTCCAGGGCCTCACTGGCTGCCTTAGCAAATGAATTCTGGGAAGAACTTTTCCTCTAGGCCTAGGCGTCTGCAGCCTGTGACCCAGACGCCACTCTGTTGACATGGGTATAGTGCTATAACTGACTGTTCTCCCACTTCCCAAGCTCACACCAGGTTGCCTCCGTATGATCTTGAGCCTGGCAGTCTCACAGTCAACAAGCACAGCCTCTCAGAGGCCCTCACTAGATACTCCACAGGAACTAGAATCCCAACCCCCACCCCACACAATGTAGCATTCCAGAAAGATGGGCCTGCAAGCTCAGGCTGTTTAGCACACAAACAGCTTTCCTATCTTCTGCCATCACAGACATGGGCAGTGCCATTGCCAATTACACTCTGGGGTTTCTAACATTAGAGGGCCCAGAGCCGTGGTACTCGGCTATGATGAACACCCTCTTTCTCCTCTCCCTCTGCCTCCAGCCTCCTCACTGACTCTGAAAGAGACTGTATGTCTCCTGTCCTTCCATAGCATACCTTACCCTTTTCCTTTCTTCTTCCTTCCTTCCTTCCTTCCTCCCCTGCTTTCCTCCCTCACTCTTTTCCTTCCTTCTCTCCTTCCTTCCAAGAAAGCTCTGTCCAGGGTCCCTCCTCCTGGCATCCCAGCTGGGCAGGTGAAACAGGAGGACCCTGAACTCTGCTTTCTGTCTGTGGCTTGATGCAGGGAGCTGGAAAGACTGGCCAGGGAGATGCAGGAGAAGAAGTTGCAGCAGGAGCTGGAGCGGCAGAAGGAAGAGGATGAGCTCAAGCGAAGGATCAAAAAGCCTAAACCGGTCCCCGTGAAGGAGGAGCCGCCCGTAAAGAAGTCGCAAGTAGCCACAAACAAGCAGGTAGCCGCCCTTCCTTACTCGCTCCTTACTGAGAAGCAAAGGTGCCAGCACTGCAAACCACAAACCAGCCAGTGTCCCTCTAGAACCCCAACTAGCCATGTTATGGCTCCACGGATACTATGGTTAGGCACCAAGGCCAGTGCCATTATGCATGTAGGTGCTGAGCCTGTGTTTCACTGCATCATGCATTTTAACACTCCACACATTCAGAAGGACAGTGGTCCCCACCTACAGTTCACAGGTGAACTGTATTCAGTAAGGTATTATCATAGTCTTTGCTCTTTCCTTTGCCTGCTATGGACCCTTGATGGTGCTAAATAGGTTAGTATTAAAGACTTGCCTCCAGGAGCATCAGTTGGCTCTTCCCAGTGACTTTGACTCCTACACTCACAGTCTTGGACAATGTTTACAATACTAGGTATGAATCCCCTCTGTGGAGCAAGCCTCAAATCCAATCAAGAGAACATTCAGTTACTCCCATAAACAGTCTTGCCACTATTGTACCAGTGGGCATGTCTCGCCTAGCAGGTCATTTGTAGCATGCAGTCCAGTGCTGGTTAAGATCACTGATGTCTTTCTCCCCCAGCAGCACCTTATGGAACAATACAAGCCAACCATTAAGAAGATAATTTTTTGATCAGTTTAGGTTTGATTTCTTTATATCCTGCAGCTGAAGCCTGTGACATCTCAGCCATAAGGTCTTGCTATCTAGTCATGATGGACGATCAAGAGCAGTACCCTCAGCTTCTCACCAGCCAACACTTCCATATCTTATTGGGAAAAAATTCAAACTAATGTATGCCAATTTATCATCCCAATTTTTAAAATTAATTGCATTTATATTTAGTGTGTGTGTGTGCGTGTGATAGCACACAAATGGAGGTCAGAGGCAATGTACTGGAATCTGTTCTCTTCTATAACATGGGTTCTAGAGATCATCAGCCTTGTCAGCAGGTGCTTTAGCACACTGAGCCATCTCACTATCCCCCAAATGTTCTTTTTAAAGAGAACAGTTCACACATAATCCAAAGGGGAGGGGGTGTTCGGAGCACAGTAGCCTAGAAGTCACCATAGTCTCCAGCTGGAAACTTGCAGCTTTTAGGTGAAAGTATGTAGATTTCCTGCCCACCTCAAGTGGCTGTGACTGGAGCCCTGGCCCTCCTACATCCTGACCACAGGACAGGGCTAACCTCCACGTGGGATTTGATGACTTCAGACTGAGCAAGAAGGACCATAGCCTAGCCTTTTAGGGACGAACTATGTGTATGTCACCTGAGGCTAGCACAAAACACATTTGACCATATTCCTCAGGAAGACTTCTTGAGACCCTTCTTGGTCTAATGTAGCCATCTGGTCTGAAAATGTGAACTCAGGGAAAGCCAGCTGAGACCAGACTTCCTCTGGAAGTAAAAGGAAATATCAGGGGTGGGGGGCAGATGATGGGGAAGAGCTGCCACGCTTGAGAACCTCCCAGTGTCAAAACATGAAGTATCCTTCAACCCTGTGCTTCCAGACTAGCACTGTGTTTCTCTCGTTCCTTCATAATTAAAGCTTCCCAAATGTTTCTCTGGTCTCAGACTCTTGCTCAATTCCCATTCATTTTTCAACAGGAAATTTTTATTCAGTCTTTATCACATAATTTGATTAAAATCTCCAGCAGCCTCCCCATGTCCATTAGGCATCCACATGTCGATGTTTGACTTGATTGGTGTCTTGCTGGAACTTTTATAAATGGCACTAACCTTTGAACCCACCTCTTACTGTCTCAGCCATCCTTCTCCTGACACACTCTTTCCCTCCCCCACCTCATCTCTATCTTTCCTTTCTGGTCTTATTTCATTCATCTTTAATCATCCTGTATGTAGGTTTTCAGGTTTTCAGGTTTTCAGCCTCAGCCTATTATCTTCCCACTTGGTCTTTTTATCTTGTTGCAGTTTGAATCTTTTAAAAAACAATGCTCCCAAAGTTTTGCATGTGAAAGCATTGTTGCCATTTGATGGACTCCTGTGAAATGACAGATCATGAAGACACTTCGCCATGAAGATCATTAATGATATGTTGTCAATGGTTTGATTCATTAAAGAATTCTTAGCTAAATGGACTTTTAGGAAATAGGTCTGTTGAAGGAGTGCCTCTGAATGATACAGCTTATCCCTGGACCATTCCACTGTCTCTTTCTCTCAGCTTCCTAGATCCCATAAGATTTATCATAGTTTTCTTTAAAAGTAGTCATCTTATCATTTGTTTAATTATTAGCATAAAATAATCCATGATGTCATCTTCCTTACTGTCTCTTTAAATGGCTTCTAGCCCTACATTCATATCCTCATTACCATTCTATATGTTATAAATAAATAAATTTGTTGTTCATTCATACCCTCCTCTATTATTTTTTATTTTTGTTACAAGTTTTTCATAGGGAATGTAGACATAGCTCTATTTATAGAATGCTTGCCTGGCATGCCTGGTATCCTAGGTTCAATCCCCAGCCTTGTAGCACACTTGTAATTCCAGGCAGGAGAATCTGAAGCTCAAGTTCATCTTTTACTATATTGCAAGTTGAAGGCCAACCTGCCCACTTTAGACTCTGTCTTCGAAAATATTTATTTCCCATTTTTTCCAAAGAAACAGCTGTTGCCTTTGCAACTCATTTGCTTTCTGATTACTTTTTCTTCCTACCTTTTCACAATTGTTTCTTCTTTATGTTTTTTCTTTAATTGTCTTTCTAACTTCTTATGGTATATATTAATGTTACTCATTTTTATTTTCTTTTTTATTTTTGAATAAAGTCTCATTTTTTTATCCATGTATCCCCTTGTTCAAACTCCCTTCTAATTTATAAGACTTATGAACATGTTTACAGATGCATTGCTTCAGACAGAGCCTTGTATTGTTGATATGCCATGCTGGCATTGCTGTTTCCTTCCAAAGCTTTCTGGCTATTCTTTATAACTTCAAGGTTGTTTCAAAGTGTATTATCCAATCTTCAAATAAATTAAGATTGGATAATACATTTGTGGCATCTTTTTTCAGATTTCTGGCTACAGAGAACATGTCCCATGTCATATTAATCCTTTGTATTTTCTGGGCTTTGCCATGTAGCCTCCTACATGACTTTTATGAAGACTACACACACACACACACACACACACACACACACACACACACTCATATATATATTCTATTTCTGTGCCCATTACTTCAAGCTCATTACCCATGTTCTGAAATCTTCCCATATTCTTTGTGATCATTTGTCAGCCTCCAGTTAGTCTATGCTGAGTTTTTATATGCTCCAACCAGAAGCCCCCTCTCCCAACCTGTGTCAAAACAATACATTCCATAGGAACCCCCATGTCCTCACAGAGGCTCTGCAAACTGAGGCCTCTTCTCACATAGCCAAAGTGGGGTGCTAGAATGATTGATTACTCATGAGATAACTCTGAGAAGTGCTTTCAGGTGGCCACATTGCTGGGCCATGTCCAAAATGAATGAGTAGATGAGGCACCGAGAGATGAGGGGAAAAACCAGCCCTTGGTCACTCAACACCCCATGCCTGAAGCAGCCCTTGATTGAGCTGGGAAGGAGGCTACTGGGCTATACTGAAGGCAGTGATCACGAGATTGGACTGTGTAGTCAGAAGTTGTTCTGTCCTGCCCAGTTGGCCTTGCAGCCATTTAGTCCCAAATAATCACACAAAGGCTTATATTAATTACAAGCTGTTTGGCCTATGGCTCGGGGCTTATTACTTGCTAACTCTTGTACTCATTTTTTTATTTATGTTTAGCCACGTATCTTGGTACCTTTTTGCTCAGTACAGCATTCCTATCCCTCTTCCTTTGCCTCTGCCCTTGACTCTCCTCTGCTCTTCCACTTCCCAGAATTCTCCTAGTCTGGTTGCCCCGCCTCTACTTCTTGTCTAGCTAATTGACCAATCAGCACTCTATTAAACCAATAGAAATGACAAATATTTACAGTGTACAAGAACATAGTCCACAGCAGGACTGGATTTGCTGTCACCTAGAAATGTTCTCCCAAAGTGATGGGCCTACCCTAAGGATTTCATCCAAGATGAGAGAAAAAACTAGAGCCCACAGAATATATTTGAAAGCACAGAAAGGAAAGGGTTGGTCTCTGTATACCAAGTTCAATGAATAATTTTTTTTTTTGAGATAGGGTTTCTTTGTGTAGCCCTGGCTGTCTTGGAAATCACTTTGTAGACGAGGCTGGCCTTGAACTCATAGAGATCTGCCTGCCTTGGCCTCCCAAGTCCTGGGAGTAAAGGAATGCACCACTGCTGCCCAGCAAAATGAAAATTTTCAAAGCGTAAATGCGACCAGATTCTAACCTCCCATTTGTGCCCAGAAATACAACACAAAACTATATAGGTTTAATGATTTCACACTAAGAAAACCCTTACTCAATGAGAGGCACTGTTGTAAATTCCTTATATGAATCTGCACACTCAGTTATTAATAGTCCTTTGATGTATTTATTACTGTCCCCATCATAGAGAGAGGACTAGGCTGCTGGCAGGGTCAAAAAGCTGTAATGCCACTGGGCTCGAATCATCACCCCTCTGTCCTTTTCCAGGGCACTTGAAAGCATGCACAGAAAACTGGCTTTGCTGGCCTTTTCCTATTAGTCCCTCAGATCAGCAGCCCTGGAGCAGGAATGTGTGAATCTCAAAATTCAGGAGCAGAGCTTCGGGTGAAGCTCCTCACCATACACACAAACTTACTGTACCTAAGGAGGTACCTGAATTGCAGGCTGCCTGGTGAAACAAGATGTCCCTTGCTATCTGTCCAGCATATAGTTTTTCTTGTCCTTAGTAAGCTGTTTGAGGCATAATTCATATGTTTTACCTTCTAGGTTCCCACTGCTGCCAAGTTAGAAATAAAGATGGAAACAATAGAAAGGAAAATTTCTGTCAGGGATCAACCAACAGTTGAAGAATCTACCAGAAGAAAGAAACCCACGACCGAATATGCATTTGGATATCCTATTACCCAGGAGCAAGATGACAGTGAAGGCGACTTTCTGAAGGATGCCGACAAGACCCTGGCACAAAGGTTTAAAGTCTACGACCTGTGTCTGAAGGATGTCCAAAATATCCTCTTGTACTGGGACCGCAAACAAGGGGTCCAGATGCCTCACGCAGGCATGGAAGAGGCACCTCATGAGCCTGATGACCAGCGCCAGGCTCCATCAGGTGGCGGACGCAGGGGCCGCAAGGACCGGGAGAGGGAGCGCTTGGAGAAGGAGAGGGCAGAGAAGGAGCGCCTGGAGAGGGAGAAGGCAGAGAGGGAGCGCCTGGAGAAGCTGCGGGCGATGGAGGAGCGCAGTGATGCAGAAGACGTGGAAGAGGAGCATGAGGGGAAGAAGGATCTGGGGGTGCCCTTCATCAACATCAACACTCCGGACTTCGAAGGCATAAGCTGGAAGCAGGCCCTAGAGAGTGAAAAGCTTCCCAAAGGAGATCAGGTACAGAGGCTTCTGTGGGGTAAAAGAAGTGAAGCGTAGGGACTGTGCTGACAAACGTAAACATGTTTCTTTGTACTGAAAATTCATATCCCCTTCAATGACTCTCTGATGCCTCCTTGCATATATAACAATAATGCCCAAAGGGACCTTTTTCAATCCATAGACATTTCTACCAGTCTATTCCATCTATCTGGCCTCATTAAAAAGCCATCTGTATAGTTGATCTTTAATATTGACAATACTAGTACCCAAGGGAATGAGACATGTGCTTTGGACTCAGTAAAGAGACTTATCTATTCCAAAACTTCTTTCCCACATGCTTCCCTTTGAGATGGTAATTAATCTGTTAGGTAGCCTTTCACTACTACCAATGAAAGGACTGTACCTTATAAAGTAACCTCAACTGGTGGTTGGGGGGGCAGGATATATATTTATCTGGGAACTAACTTTTTCTGTAAAAGATCAAAAAGTAAAATTCTAGGCTAAAGGTCATATGTTCTTCAATAACCACTCAGTTCAGCCTTTCGAGGGTGAATACAGCCACCAAAATACAATATGCCACGAGGCCATGTTCCAATAACTTATTTACAAAAGCAAACAGCCGGTCAAATTTGTCAGAGAGTGGGCAGAGGCACGGTTTGCTGACCTCTGGTTTGTCAGGGACGAGGCAGTCTCTTTAGAACAGAATATGGCCCTAGGGGAATGAGTAAGAGCCGGAGGAAGGAAAACCAGTTCTTCACGAAGGCAGTTTTCTGTAAGTGTCCTGTCATTCTCGACATATGGGTCCAGGGCAGGCTGAAGAGCACAGGACACTCCCTCTACACAACTTACAGTTTTATTTCAGGCCAAGCTTAGGAGTGGAGACTCAAGAAACTCTTTCCCTTTTCCCAAGAACATCTTGTATAGTTTTGGACCCATAGGTTGGCTAGACTGTTAATCTAATAACTGGTATTGGACTTATGGCTTTCTCTGTGGACATTGTAAATCCTGGGAAGCAACTCCAGTTCCATGTTAGGATGCTCCATGGTCCATGGGAGAAGATGAAGATTATACAGAGGTCTTGACTTGGGAGGCCTATCAGGCCGTTTAGTCCACAGAACAAGTTATAGCCTCTACTGTTGCCATGACAGTCTCAGCACAGAGTGTTTAATCTAAGGATCTGTGCATGCTGGGAGGGAACTTACTGCTCGCTTTCCAAGCCCTTGCTTTGGAGGTGACTCATGTGTTATAGACCAGAGCACAAGGAGAGAAAATCCAGAACCTTTGCTTTGTTGGTAGGGTTTTTTTTTTTTATTTTTCCTCTTTGCTATACATAACCTTCCCCCAACCCAACCTTTGTTTGTCTTTGGAAGGAAGAACATTTAAAGAAAAATGAACATGAAATATGAGAATTAATTAACCAGATCTATGCTACAGACATCTGAACCTTAAGAGCTGGTCTGTTTAAATTAAACAGCCCTATGGAGGATTAGGATACCGGCTGGATCAATCCAGTTCTTCCCCTAATGGAGTTCAGAGTCTATTTGCAAAGACAGACAAATTGTCACAATAAAGTGTGACAAAGGCTAAGAGAAATGCAGAGCATAATTATCCCACAGTAAGAACTTCCAGGGTGGTCTGAAAAACCTGGCAGATCCAGTTCAGAAGCCCATTCTTCCCTGAGAGTCTCTCACGATGACTGAGGGCAGGGAGGGTTCTATGGCCAACCTTGTTCTCTCTCACAGGGGTGTAGCATTGGCACACAATCTGCACGGGAAATTAATGCAAAACTTTTCATTTAGATCCTGGACATCCTAGGCCTGGGGTCCTCTGGACCACCCATTCCAGCTCCCGCCTTGTTCTCCATCATCATTTACCCAGTGAAGCGTCAGTCTTCAGTTGCCACTGAGGTCCTGAAGCATTTTGTGTTCGTGATTCCACCAAATGATGACCTTGTCCTAATGGACGAAAAAAAAGACTTGGAAGGAGACTCAGATCTCTTCCTCAATGCAATGGTAACCAAGGTAAGGAATCTGCAGCTGCTCTTGAACTTGACGGGGTTCTCAGGACAGGGGAGGAAGGCCACCCCCACAAGGCAACAATAAGAGTCTGGTATGAGGCTTTTTTCTGGCCCTCCTGCCTGAAAAACCTCCAGGAACTTCCATTACTGAGTCTCCTCTCTGTCTACCTGGGAGGACACTGAAAATGACCGCTGCTCCTCCTTTCCAATCCCCAGGGGACAGTTAAGTAATATATCACATTCCTCTGAAGTCCATATTGCAACAAAATGGGCAAAACTAGATTTTTAACGTGTGTGTGTGTTTTCATACCAAGTGTTGGGTCCATCATGAGTAGTATCTTCTGTGCAGTTGGATCATGTGCACTGACCATACAATCCTCCTTCCCTCCTCCACTGGTCCCCTTCCTCTTTCCAAATAGTGTCTCTTCTATTTCCATGCCATGTACATGTGTGTGTGTGTGTGTGTGTGTGTGTGTGTGTGTGATTGTCTTTTCCCATTCATCTGTTGCTGAAAAACTAGGCTGACTATGTAACTTTGTGGATAAGCAAACATATCTGTAGTATGCTGATACAGGTTCCTTTTGTATTTTTTCCAGGAGTGGTATAGCTGGATCATAGGTTTTTAGGTTTTTGTTTGTTTGTTGAGGAACCTTCATATTGATTTCCATAGAGGCTACAGTAGTTCACATTTCCGACAGCAGTATATAAGGGTTCTCAGTGTAGTTTTGATTGGCATTCCCCTGATGTTGAGAGTTTTGGGTTTTGTTTCTTTTTTGTCTTTTCAAGTATTGATCATTTAAACTCCATCTTTTGAAAAGTAACTTTTATTTCATTTGCCTGCTTATTGATTGACATTTGGTGAAATATTTTATGTCTGAGTTTCTCATCTATTCTAGATATAATCCACTTCCGAGACATAGCTGGCAAAAATGTTCTCTTGTTCTGTGGGTGTGTCTTCACTCTGCCAATAGCTTCCTGTGCTTCTGGTTTCAGGTGATCCCTCTTGTTCATTCTTGAAATAACTTTCTGAGCTGCTGAACTCCTTCTCGGCTCCTGCCTATGCCTGTATCTTAAAGGGCTCCGCCTATCTTTTCCTCTCTGTGTTGCAAAGTTTCAAATCTTAAATTAAGGTTTTTGATCCATTTTGAATTGTTTTTTAGTGAAAAGATGGATATAGTCCCATCCCTTTACACATGGCTACCCAATTCTTCTAGCACTGTCCAGTGAAGATGCTGCCTCTTCTCAATAGATGTTTTAACATACATTATATATTTAACAAAATTAACTGACTCATTTCTTGGTCCACTGTTCCATTCTATCAGGTCTGTGTCCCTGGTACCACACTCTCCGGGATAAGGTGAACTCAGGTGTGGTGATATCACAACATTGCTCTTTTCCCACTGGATTGCTTTGGAGATCCAGGATCTTTGTGCTTCTGTGTGAAACCTAGAATTATTTTTCTACCATGTGACATGCCATCAGAGTTTTGAGAAGAACCACATTAAATTTGTAGATGACTCTGTAGTATGGCCATTTTTGCAATATTAATTCTGCCAGTCTGTGAGCATGCAATGTCATCTTCCTGTATTCTAGTGTCTTCTTCAGGTTCTTTCTTGAACTGAAACTAGCTTATACTGTGTGTGTGTGTGTGTGTGTGTGTGTGTGTGTGTGTTAGTGGATGTGAGTGTGACAGTGGATATGATGTGTGTTTCAATGGATGTGAATGTGGAGATAATGTGTGTCAGTGAGTGTAAGCATAGATATAGGCGAAGAAATCAGGAAGAAGACCACCAGAGGAAAAAAGGTATTGAGGAAGGCAACATGACATATGCCATATGAATGAGGAAAAGGGATTACAGAGGAGAGGAATCTAAGTGTACTGGGTTGGTGAGAGGTATAAAGAGGAGGAGGGAGGAGAATCAGCAAAACCAGATTTTGGTTAAAAATGGCATAATGAAACACAATACTGTGTATGCTAATTTTGAAAAACTAGATTGTTTCAAAAGGTACAGAGATTTGTTCTAAAACTAAAGTATTCACAGTTTAAGAATGCAAAGATTATAGATTAAGGGAACACACACCACCAGGGAAAAGTTAGATTATTAAAGAAATTACCATGGGAAGATTGGATATTATGCATGAAGTCACTTTTTAATCTCCTTGCCTAACAACACATGAAAATAAATTTCAGTTGAACTAATTTTTTAAGTTAACAAAATGAAATTATGTGAAAATAGAAGAAATTATACATACAATTCATTGAAGAAATCCCAGAAAGAAATAGATTTGAGCAATAATATGTAGATTATATACACATTAAAATTATATTTGTAGCCTTTTATCCCAAGGGAAAAATGGTGACCCAAACATTTAAATTCCTTTGCAGATGCTGGCTCCTAGGAGTCATACACTGCTTAGCAGGAAATGAAATCTCCTGTAGGTCCCATGTGCCTCACAATGAGGCTGTATCCCATGTCCAATAACAAATAGAAAATCAGCATCTGGAGTAACAACATGGGTGGGGGGGGTGAGCCTCACCAGAGCAGAGTGCCCAGTGGTGACCCTGCTAAGAAAAATAAAGAGGAAAAGTTGGCCTTATCCCCATAAGTGACTATTGCACCAAACCCCTTCTTCTGGAAACTGGCCCTGTCACAGAAACAATTGAGCAATCGCTAACTTGTCATTTGAAAGGGAATTCTAACTCTTTTGCAATTGACAAGGAAAACTTTATTCTTAGACTAGAAGAATAATAGCTGAAAATATAAAAATGATGGTGTAATTAGAGCATCATGATTGGACATACATGAAAGGAACAAGGAACGGGATTAAAATTCACTAGTATAATCTATAATAGTAGGTAGTAGAATCTATAATACATAACTACTTGGGAACTGTCTTAATTACCTTCCTATTCTTGTGAAGGGACATGATGACCAAGGCAGCTTATAACAGAAACCATTTAACAGAGGGCTTGCTTGTACTTTCAGAGGGTGAGTCCAGGACCCTTGTGGTGGGGTGCCTGGCAGCAGGCAGGCTCTGGAGTATTAGCTGAGCACTTACATCTCTGCAAGTTAGAGACAAGCAGAGGAAGACTGGGCCTGGCATGGGCTTTTGAACCTCAAACCTCTCCCCCAGTGATTCACTTTCTCCAACAAGGCCATACCTCTTAATCTTTCACAAAACAGGTCCACAGACTGGGAACAAACACACAAATATATGAGGCTACGGGGCCATCTCATTCAAACTTCCATCCCACAGGAGCACATAACCATAAAAAATATATGCCTAAGACATGTAAGGAAGTATTCATACACATACATGTGTGCATTACAGAATACTGTTCACATCCTTAGCACTGGTGACTCTATGGTGGTAGTTCAGGAGACAGTCCTTGTTCTGAGGAGACATGAACTGAAGTACGTAGAGTGTCAGGTGGATGGGATCTAGAACCACTGGTAAGACAAGTATCTGGGCGTTGGGAGGGGGAATCTATATTAGGCTAACTGGGATGAAAAGACCAACCCTAAATGTGGGTGGAACCATTCTATGGCATATCCTGCACTGATTGAAGAGGAGAAAGCCAGCTGAACATAGGCATTCATATCTCTCTGCTTCCTGGCTGCCGTGCAGCGTAGCCAGCCCCCTATCACTCCTGCCTCAGTGACTTCCCCACCTGGATAGACTCAAAGTGGGAGCCAGAATAACCCTCCCTCAAACAGCTCCCATCCAGGAGTCCATCACAACACACGAAAGAATACAGCCCTGCTCCCATGGGGAGTCCATCATAACACACGAAAGAATACAGCCCTGCTCCCATGGGGAGTCCATCACAAACAACACACGAAAGAATACAGTCACCATCTGGAACTTGACTAAGGGCCACCAATGGTAAAGTCGGGATTGTAGTACACCTTCAGTTTTTAAAGTTTTCTAATATTAAAAGGTTAAAATAACAAGTAAATTAAAAATAAGAGGGGAAAATAGATCAAAAAGTACACTAGGAAAACAGAGAACTACATATTTAAATGTGACCAATTAGATACACGCATTTATTTGTACTCTTTCCCAAAATAGTAAGAGATTCTTTTAAATCCTTTTTAAGCCTAAGAACAAAGAGAAGAAGAAAGGGAAATGGTGGGGAGTAGAATATGCCAATAAAATATTAACCATCGTGTGGCAGGTGGCCGGAGAAATTGGCCCAGGCAACGCCAAGGAAGCTGAATGCCCAGCCAGCTCTGATGGGTCCCTGCCAGGAGCTGAAATTCATCCCATATGCTTCCTGTCAGCTTTAAGATTGCTCTAGGGTTTCTGCTTCCTCCTCGTGGAAACGAGTACCCAGAGAAACACTGGCCTGTCCACTATCCCATGAGCTGGCTCTGCTCTTTCCCTGAGGCCAGCACCTGCTGCTCGCCACCCAGACTGCAGACATACTGTAGGCGCCTCTGGCTCTGTTTTGTGCTAAGGGATAGCTAAACCTATGTGCTCCTTTTGAATTAAGGCCCAAGAGGAACAGACCTCAACATCCAAGGGAGGCAAACAGAAAGCAAAAGAAAAGTCAGAACAAGCTCGTGAAACTGTGAAGGAAAAACGTCGAACAAACTACAGCAGGAAAGGCCTCTCTGGGGGAACATCGGGGACCATTGCCCCGATGTCTGACATAGATCAGAACAGCTTCGATGGGGAACACTCCCAGGAAAAGTTCATCAGGTAGGCCTCAACCAACCAGGGAGGGACAGGATGCGCAGCCTTCACACCACCAAGGGAAGTACAGGGCTGCCCTGCAGTGAGGCATTACAGCCTGCCATGCCTAACCCCAGTGGCACAGACCCTGTCCTAGCCAGTTCCCCACACACACACCCGTTCTCCCTCAACCAGAAAACATGCTTACTTTAAAAGTTCTTGTGGTTGTTTCAGGCTCAATCACTTCCGGTGGATCGTGCCTCCCAATGGAGAGGTGACCTTGAGAGTACACTTCTCCTCTATTGAGCTTGGAAACTATGACCAAACATTTAACTTCGAGCTCCTTGGGACCCGCCGGCAGTACCAGCTCTACTGTCGTGGAGTCTGTACCTACCCGTACATCTGCAAAGACCCAAAGTAAGTGAATTTTATATCCAAAGAAAAGGTTGAAAACTCTATTTTTCAGTCCCCTCATCCCAAGGCGCTTTTTAAACAAGGTAGATATTAATGATATTGGGGACCATCGAGAATGCTCAGTGGGTAAAGATGTTTACTGCCCAGCACATGTGCTTGTGCACGTACATGAACACACATCACTGTAAATAAAACAATAACAACAATACCACTGAACTGGGAACATACTCCAGACCCTCTTATATCATGCTTCAGTGCATCAGAGCTTTAAATAAGAGCAAAATAGATGACATGATACCACATGATTCCCAGACTGAGACAGAAGAAACATTACATTAAAAGAGAAAGTCAAAGTCTTCTGGTAAGTGAGTCTGCATATTTAACAATTAAGCAGATTCAAACTACTTTCACTTTTACTCTAGAACTTATCATCCTGTGAAATGAACATATGTGTCAACTTCCATGGGTGGCTTTTCTCTGAACCATTGACTACCACACTGCAGTTTAGGTCTCAGATAAAGGCGCCTGGAGGAGCAAACTAGCAAGGTGACGAGTGACGAGGGAGGGACCTTCTGCAGCTTGTCATTTTTCATAATTCTCTTTACCAAGGACCTCAGAAGCTGGTTAGTGTCCACTGGAACTATTTACTAGGTTTCCAAAATGACTGTTGTGGGATGTTCATACCTGGGTGGTTATGGAGTGGACTGTCCAGCTCAGCTGTAGGAGTCTTTTTCTCAAGTTCCAACCATGTCATCCTCTCTTAGAAAGCAGAAGCTACAGCTTCCACAGAGATTTTCAGGTTAGATGTTTTCAGACACCTGGGCCCTTCATAGCACACATCATATGACAGCATTGAGCTCCCATTTATGTATGGTAATTTCACCTTCTCCTTCCCTGTGTTCAGGGTTGTGTTTCCTCAGAGGAAGAAAGACATGAAGTTAAATGAAGTCATCTTTAAGAAGTATATAATGAGTGTGGATAAATTCTACTTCGGGCCACTGCTTTGTGGAAAGTCAAGAGACAAGTGAGTGTTATGTATTTCAAAGTCAATTTCAGACTTCTGGACTGGGTTCACAAACATTGCAATTAGAGTTTTTATGTAAGCATGGCTTTTATTGGTACTGCCCCCATTTCCCCCTGAACTCCTAACCAGGAGAATTGGATTCTTGTGTCCCAAGTCTCTGCTTTGGCACCCAGATGACTCAGATACCACTCTCCCAAAAAGGAAAGCCTAGAAGAAGACCAGGGTTTGAAAAGGTGAAACCGAGACTCTACTTTGGGATATATCAAGTTCAGGATGTTTGGAAGATGTCTCTATGAACCACATAAATCAGAGAATAGAATATATGGCTTGGGTTCTCACAAGAGAATTCTGTCTTCAAGATGACAAAATCCATGAGCATGGAGTATATGGCATAAGGAGAATGCATGTAGAGAGAGAAAAGGACAAGAGATGCTTCCACAAAGAACTTCTCCATACACAGGAAGAGACCACAGTAAATACAGGAAAGAGGGCCAGAGTTCTTAGGGGAAACCAGGAGAAAGGGTACCATGGCTCCAGGAGAAGAATGAATGATCAGCTACATCAGATGCTGCAGAGAAGATAGAAAGATGGAGGTGCAGGTGTCCACTGGGTCCAACAACATGGAGTTCATGAGTGGTGGGGGTTGGCAGGAGTCCTTCGGGGGAGTTCTGGAAGTTATGCCCACGTTAAATGGGCTGAAGAGTCTGTGAAAGGGGAGAGAATAAAGATAGGTGGGGGAAAAACTCTTTGGAAAAGTTTGGTCATGAGGAGAGATGATGGGAGAGTCAAGGAGGTGAGGAAGATGTGAATCCTGGGAAGCCTGGTGGAATACTTCTGTTCTTGTGATGTCTGTATTCCAAGGGGGAGTCTTCTGTCATTGCCTTTAACAGAAAGTCTCCCAATAGCCCCAGTGTATACCTCTACAGATCCCTCCCAAAGGCATTAGGGAACAGAAGAAACTAGTTATATGTACAAGGCCAGATAAATCCATGTCAGAGCAGTAACAGTCTATGAGGATGTTATAGAAGAAGGCGAATGAGAGCACCTCTAAGACAGGTGTGAAATATCAGGTAACCCAAATATAATCTCTCAAGGGAATACAAGGATAGATGGTCACTTTTCTCAGAGCTCTTTGCTAAGAACTAAAAATAACTACCAGTCAGTGGACATTTGATATTTCCACTTTTTCTAAGAACTTCAAATGTATAGTCTCACTTAATACCAAGCAATCCTAAGCAATATTTAAAGAAAGGAGACCAAGGCTTATGGGGTCACATTACAGTACAGTATTCTCAGACACAAGTGGACAGCTACAGATGTCATGACTTAGTCAGCTGCCAATGGCCTCCACATGGTCACACTATCCTGTCCAATACATTGCACCTTCTAGGCTCCTCTTACACGTGAATTCTCACTCAGTCATCACACCACCATCCATTCCCATTCATTTTCAGGTATAAGTCCTCCTTGTTCCCTGGCAACATGGAGACACTGACGATCCTGAACGATTCTCCAATGGTGGTGGAGGCATACTTCTGTTTTCAGAACGATGTGAAAGCAAGCACTTACTTTCTAGAACCCGTCAACATGATTCTGAAACCCAATGAAAAGCAGGTACAATCCAAGGGGGAAGTCTGTCAGGGTGAGGCTTTCTTGGCAAAGTCAAGACCTGACATCCTCATTGTAAATGTTTCGGCTCTTCCATCAGACACTAAATGTATGGGCCTACCCTACTGCCGTTGGTGTCTTTGAAGACAGCATTGTCTGCTGCATCAAGGAGAACCCAGAGCCAGCTATTTTTAAGTTAAACTGTCAAGGAATTCGCCCAGAAATTGAGTTGGAACCCAGGCAAATACATTTTGACCGGCTTTTGCTTCACAGGTAGGAGTTCCCGATGACTGGGAAAGAAGGAAACTTCAAGAACATGAAACTCTAGGTCAATCAATTCACCTTGAGTTACTCTGCACTGTTGGACTTTGTTGTTGTTTGTTGGGTTCTTGGTTTGTTTGGGTGTACGTCACTAGAAATTGAACTCCAACTCAGAGCCTTATTCGGGCTGGGCAAGTGATTCTCTGTCACTGAGTTCCACCCCTTCCGCAGACCATATTTGGTCTTTTAATTAAACCAAGAAAAGAAAAATCAAATATTCTCTACTTATCCATATAGTTGAATTCTTCATCTGCTTCCATTCTGTGACTCTCTCTGTCTGCTGTCATTTTCCTTCACAATTCCCCTTGTAATGCAGAAATAGAGAAAGTCAACAAAATTATAATGGTGCACCATTGCTCAAGGCTGGACCACCAAGTCAGACTGCTCACAAATGAGTAGCATCAAGCTTTGTTAGTATCCTGGTTAGTTCTTTGTCAGCTTGATACAAGCAAGGTCATTTTGTAAGAGGGAAACTCAATTGAGAAAATGCCTCCATCTCATTAACCTATAGTCAAGTCTGTGGGGCATTTTCTTGACTGGTAATTGATGATCAGCCTGCTGGTTCTGCATTCTTCCATGAGAAGCAAACCAGTAAGCAGCATTCCTCTATGGTCTCTGCTTCAGTTCTTTCTTCCAGATTCCTGCCCTGACTTCTCTCAAAGATGAAATAAATCTTTTTCTTTCCAGGTTGCTTTTGGTCACAGTGTTTATCACAGCAAATAGAAAGCAAACTAGAACAGCTATTTATATCAAAGATAAAACAAAGCACAGAGAAAGAAAGGTGTCTGGGACTTCTTTTATGACAAGTCACTTCCTGCTCACATCAATCTTATACTTTCTGGCCCAGACTAATAACTCAGCCTCAGGTGGGCAGTACTGGCACATACCTTTAATCCCAACATTCAGGGCACAGAGGCAGACAGATGTCTAAGTTCAAGGGTCAGCCTGGTCTACAGAGAAAGTTCCAAGACAGTCAGAGAAACCCTGTCTTGGGGAAAAAAATCCACCTCAACCTGTAAGAAAGTGATTTTGATAACTGCAGTCGACAGGGAAAAAATGGTTTGGGAACATACATGATTTTACATGTCAAGTCCTCACCTAAGCACAAAGAATCTATTGCCATATATTCAGGGTCTGAGTTTATTTATATAACCAATTCTAAATTAGGGACATTGCCAGCATTCCAAGCATGAGGGCCATTTTCTTAGGGATATTGTTAGTCTGTTTACCATCAAATTTGACTGACATCAAGTTTACAAGAAGATTAGACCAAGTCACCTACCCTTATTTATTCCTCAGAATCATCTCCCAGAATTGATACAAAAGTGAATCAAAATACAGACCCATTCCTCACAGTAGCATGACAAAAATCCATTAAAATAAATAATATAGGCTGGATGGTAATGGTATATGCCTTTAGTCCCAGCACCCAGAGGCAGAGACAGGTGGATTTCTGTGAGTTTGAGGTCAGCCTGGTCTACAGAGCTAGTTCCAGAACAACTATGGCTGTTATACAGAAACTTTGTTTTGGGGAAAAAAAAGAAAAGGAAATAATATAGTGTATTAAAGAATGGTTTGATTAAATCAAAAATACAAGAATGAGAACAATAAAAGCAGAAGGAATAAAAATACCTAACAGGACAGGTTTTAAGACATTAAAAGGGGGAAATATAGTTATCAAAACATATGTGTGTCTAGTAACTGAGCTTCCAAATATATGAAGCAAGAACCAGTAGTGCTAAGGTGATGAATAGATGGTCATGGTTAGAAATATATTGATACTCTTTTATGAAAGACTAAGAGAATAACTAGTCAAAAAATCAACATGGATGATCTGAGCACAATGATTAACTACTTTAACTAATTAAATATATTTTGATTCTAATTTTTATTGTTTGAGAATTTCATGTATGTATATAATGCGTTTTGAACAAATCTCCCATTTTTCCACTTTCTCCTCCCAACTTCATGTGCTCCATGTTTAGACTTACTGAGTCCAATTAGTGTTAGCCATCTATATATGAGTGTATGAACATCTGTAGAGTATGGGTAGCCATTTAACAACCACATGCCTGGGGCAGGACTGACTTTATTTTCCCCAGAAGCCATCAGTTGCTGATAGGTTCTTAGATAAGAGACTTCATGAGCTCCCTCCCCTGTCCATTCTGGGATTTTGACTGGCTTAATCTTGGGCAGCTCTTGTGTGTGTGGTTAGAGTATCTATAAGTTCATCTGTGCAATAATATTATCATATCCAGCCAATACTGTACTGATGTTTCACTACAGACATCTACTGCTTCTTGTTCTTACAATCTTTCTAACCCCGCTTCTGAGATTAAAACCTCAGCCTTATAGGAAACAGTATGGTATAGATGTCACATGATATATAGCTAAGCAGTCTACAGTGTCTTATTCTCTGCATGTTGACCAGTTGTGGGTCTCTTTATTAATTTCCATCTGCTGGAAAAATAATCTCCTCTGATAAAGGCTAAGTGGTCTACTCATCTGTAGGAATAAGGATAAGAACATAGGGGACAGTTTGCTATTTCAGTTTAACAAAATTGTATTAAATTCTCCTTCAATACATGGCCTAGCCAGTCAAGAGTTTTTGTCAAGTTAACAATATCAGGTATTATTTCTGTCTTGTAAAACTGGCCTTAAGTCAAAACAGAAAGTGATTAGTTACTTCCATAACATTTGTACCACTATTGCATCAACAGACATATCTTGCCAGACTGTGAATTAAGGGCTCATAGATGATTAAGAATGTTAATTGGTTTTTGTGTAGAACCTTCCACTACTATGAAAGCTAGTCATTAGTGATGATGCTTCCAAGTCAGAAGCAGCTTGATTTCTCCATGTTCTATGACTCAGGTATGTAATGTCTTCAGTCCATCCAGTTCTGGAGAATGACCAAGAGCAATGGCAATAGCACATAATTTTTATAACTGCCTATGGGACCCCATTGACCAGCAACTTTAAAAGAGGTAGCACTGAGCTTTTAACCAGATAGCCTATAATATCTAGGAAAGGCAATGCCCTCCCCCTACATTATAAGGTAACTCAGTTTAAACTCATTTTATATATGCATATGTATGTATTTGAGGAGACTTCTACAGTAGTAGGGTTTCCATGTGACTTTTCAAAGGTCTTTGGTGTTAGTAATCCCTCCCCCATATCCATCCTTTCATATGCAGATGCCAGCTTTTACTTTTCAGGTATGTGTTTAAATTGGAGTACCCATGAAAGTCAGAAAACTAGCAAGGCATCAGAGGGAAATAACTTGACTCAGTATTTATCAATCTTGTTAATCTTTTCAAATGACCAACTCTACTTTTCATTGGTTATTTTACTTTTTAATATCTTTTTTATTTAAAGCTTTTTAACATACCCACCATTTTCCCCTCCCTCCCCTCTTCCCAGTCTTCCCCAGTCATTCCTCCCACCCCATCCCCCATCCACTCCTCAGAAAGTGTGAGGACTCCCAGGGTGAGTCAGTGCAGTCTGGCACATCCAGTTGAGGTAGGACCAAGCCCCTCTCCCCAGTATTAAGGCTGAGCAAGATGTTCCTCTGTAGGGAATGGGCGCCAAGAAGCCAGTTTGCATACTAGAAACAAAGTCTGGTCCCACTGCCAGAGGCCCGATAAACTGCCCAAGCCATTCGACTATCCTCATTCAAAGGGTTCAGACCCATGCAGGTTCCCCAGTGAAACCAGCATGAGATTATTTCTATTTCTGATTTTTATCATCTCTTCCCATCCTCTTGGTGGATTTTACTTCCAATTAATGTGAAGTGATATTTCTTATTTTTGATTTGAAGTCTGTTTTATCAGCTATTAGACTAGCTATGCCTGCTTGTTTCTTAGTTTCATTTTCTTGGTATACTTTTTTCATCCTTTATTTCTAAGATGGTGTCTATTTCCTTATTGTGAGTTGTGTTTGTTGGAAGCAGCAAAAAGATGGATATTGTTTTCTAATCTAATCATATAGACTGTGTCTTTTTATTGGGGAAATTAAGACTACTAATATTAAGAGTTATTATTTAACTATGTGTATTAATTCCTGGGGGTTTTGTTTGTTTCATTAGATTTATTTTGATTAGCTAGCTTGATACTGTTTATTTATTCCATGTGCTGTCTTGAGTGTGCTTATTCTTCTCTTCAGACTAAATCTTCTTTCCAGTATCCTCTGTAGAGTTGTCTGAGTGCCTATCAACTATAAAATGCATATTTATTTCAAGCACACATAAAACATACAGTGCAAAGCAATAAAGCAAGGCTCATTAATTTCAACATAATGAAATTGTCTTGAGTATATTTTCTAACTGTGGCATAATTGAACTGTAGACAGATTTCTAATTGTTGGCTAAGAGAAGATTTAAATGTATCTTGTGGGCACCAACACGGCACAACAGATAAAGGTACTTACTACCAATCCTGACAGCCTTTGACCCTAAGGTCCTACATGGTAGAAAAAGAGAACAGACTCTCATAAGTTGTCCCCTGGCCACCACAAGTGCATAATTTCATATATGCACCTACACATACACACCACACGCATACACACACACCACACACTCACACTTATTAAAAATGTTTTTGTTATTGAGCTCAAATTAGAGATATCAGTATAAACTCCTGGTTTTTAATATACAGGTACGTATAGAAACATACACATATTTCCTAGCTCTGTCAGCAGGAGGACCTAGAAACAGTGATTCATCAGTAACTACGAGAAGCCCATCATTCATTCTTCAGTAAATGGCAAGAATCCTGGGTGAAAGGATTTCTGGTACTGAAGCAGGTAAAGTAGAGGAAGGAAGCCCCATATGAGCCAGAAACTTTCTGTTGTGCCTTAAAGAGCTTAAAGACTGCAGACATATAACAGGACATAAGAACCAACTCAAAGATCTCCCCCACCATCTAAATCTGAGACAATTTGAAATTCAAAATAAAACAATGCTATAATTACAACACAATGACCTATAACAGTGATTCTCAGTCTTCCTAATGCTGTGACCCTTTAACACAGTTCCTCATGTTATGGTAACCTCCAACCATAAAATTCTTTTTGTTGTTACTTCGTAACTGTAATTTTGCCACTGTTATGAATTGTAATGTAAATACCCGTGTTTTCTTGTTCATTTGACCCCAAAGGAGTTGCAATCCTCAGATTTATAATCACTGATCTGTAACATATTCAATGAGAATTATAACTCTACTGGCATAAGTATCTGAATAAACACATGAAAGAATGAAGTTCTGTTCTTGACAACAGAATTCCAACTAAGTATAGAAAGATTGATGGATGCTAACACTAAAGTGTGACTGGCTAAGAATAAGGCATTTATCCAGATGTGGTGATACAACCTGTAGTCCTGGTCATTGGTAGGTGAAGGCCAAAGGATCAGGGGTCCAAGGTTATCCTCAACCAAATAGTGGATTCAAGGATAGCCTTGGAAAATACAAGACTTTGTATCAATAAAATGAAATAAACAAGGTTATATTCTCAAAGTATCTCCCCAGAAAGTATTAATTAATTAAAAAGGAAAAAAAATCACACCCACAGAGGAGAGATCAGATGAGCCTCACCTAACCAAGGTATCAAACATCACACACTAAGATCAGAACAAATAGCACTAAAGGGATCGCCTCACCCAATGTACTAGAAAGGACACAGCTTCCAGCTCATTTTACACACACACACACACACACACACACACACACACACACACACACACACATATATATATATGCCTGGAAAAGTACCAGACCAGTCGACATAAGCAAAAGCCAACAGATTAACTAGCCTGTGCTCTTCAAAGCATCAAAGCCAAGAAAAGTGAAGATAAAAGACATTAAAGAGGCCTGACAGTTACATGAAATACATGACTATGGGAAAATAAAGAGAGGTCAGAAGAGCAATAGAACAAAGATGTATTGCATGATACCGGATTGTACTGAAAGAGACTCAGAGTCAGATACCAGGGGAAGGCTGAAATATCAGAGAGAGGAAGCACCACAGTCAAACCTCACCAAGCTGTCTTCCAACTTCCTCAGCCTCGCTCCTGGCTGCTTCTGCCTCTGCTGGTTTCCTGCTCCACTTAAATACACTTCTCCACAGGGGTATCCCATCCAGGTTAGGATTAAAGGCAGGAGCTACTCTATTTGGTAGCCAGCCTTGAACTCACAGAAACACAGAAAGTTCTGTCTCTGGAGTTGTGGCTTAAGGGTGTATGTCACCACTCCCAGGCTTTCCCTGTGCTGGGATTAAAGGTGTGTGCCATTGGAGCCCAGCTGTTTAGCCTTGTACTCAAAGATCAAGAACTTCTGAACTATGTCTGCTTAGTTTTTGACTGTGTGTTGATCTCTTGATACTTCAGGTACTTATTAAATATTTAACACATCACCACAAAGATGGACGCCGCCGAACATGTGGACCAAATAATGGTCTTTATGGTGGTGAAAACCCTTGGTTTAGTAAGTTTATTCATTCTGAGAACATACGTACTGAGTGATTTAAGGATTCTGGTGCATAATTATCTACAGCTTCATTCTGAAAAATGACAAGGAAGAGGGAATATGTGGCTACAAGGAAAGCAAGATCAATAGGGTGAAAACAGACTCTTACAACTTTTCTCCAAGTGCTGTTAATTTGAGGCATTTCAGATAGCTTATGCAAGAAAAAAATTAAAATCCTGTAAATCTGCCCATCCTGCATAAGCTAAGCAGCTTAAATAAAAAGAAAGCAAGAATAGTCAAGGAATGTTTACATAACCACCCTCAAAAGTGAAACTGTGGGGCCAAGAGTGGTGGCACCCACCCATAACCCCAGCAAGGGAGGCATAGGCAAGAGGACCCCTGTGAGTTCAAGGCCAGCCTGGGCTGCACAGTGAGTCCCAGTCAGGGCGACATAATGAGACTCAGTCTCAAAAATCTGAAAGTTATTGATTCTTCTCCTTATTACATACATCTAGTGGAAAAAACAAAGAGAGATAAACTGACATTTGAAAAATTATTTGAACTTGATCAAATTTCTTTTGTTTTTACAGAAAAGAATCCAAGACAGTAGTTCTCCGCAATGTCACACCCCTACCTGTGGCCTGGCGGATCAGCAGTCTGGAGCACCTAGGTGATGATTTCACTGTGTCCGTGATGCAGGCCAGCATCCCACCCAAGGGAGAGGTTGGGCTGCAGGTGCACTTCCAGCCCACCAAGCCTGTCAACATCAAGAAGGCCATTCGTGTTGAGGTGACAAGTGACATCCCCAACAGACTTGATTAGAGAGAGGGAGAGGCAGAGAGAGAGAAGAAAAAGAGGAGAGAGAGATAGTTCTTGTTAAATATCCCCATCTGATTCCTGTGTATTATCTCCAGCCTGTGATATCAAGGCAGTATTACTCAGAGCTGATTTCTTACTTCTAAAGACAGAATACTTGGTGTGGAATTAATGGATGAATGCCATCTATCAAATTTTTGCCTTAGTTACCATCACCTTCACCTGTTGCTCCCAACTGGCACCTGACAACCATCTCAATGCCCTATTCGTGCTGATGTGGTTCCTTTCAATTGGGTCCTCCCAACAATCCTCCCTACTGCTGCTTCCAAGGGTATCTCACCCCCACTGCCATCTTGATCTGCACTGCTGGTACCACCCTCATCCAGGTCATTTGAACTTCTGCCTCTTCTGTATCACCCACAAGTGTCCCCAGGGATCTTTGCAATGTTGATCAGATAGGGTTTCTCACCCCTTTTGGTGCACATTGCCTTCACCTCTGCTGCATCTTGCTCCACCCTCACGTCCCATCCTGTTGTGTAAACTCTTTTCTGCTTGAAACCCCTCACACTACTACACCCCTCCTAGGAATTTTTCTCTAGGCTTTGTGGGCAGTTGATACTTGCTGCCATCACTGCCTCAGGTGGTCTTCTGTCCCATTGAGGGAATCACCCATGTGTGTAAGCACTCAGTGCCTTCTAATCCTTAACCCCCCTCCTCTCTCATGTGGATCTGCTTGCTGACCTTGCTATGTGAACTCCATCATGTGGGACCATTCCTGATGTATCCATCATCTCTAGTAGATTCCTAGGGCCCCCATGACAAACCACCACAAACCAGATGCCTCAAGACAACACGCCTTCCTCCTCATAGTTCTGAAGACCAGCAGGACTGAACTCCTCTGAAGGCCCCAGGGAAGAACCCCTCATCCCTTCTGGTTTGGGGGGGGTGGGCTGTGAGTGTGTGTGTTGGCTTGTGCTTGTGTTCCCGGCCTTTGTCTCCGTCATTGAAGGCATCCTCCTGTCTGTCTCCTATATTCTTAGAGGGACGCAGGAAGCCCTCTGCACTCATAAGTTTTCTACTCACAGATCCAATTATTGAAAAATTGTGTTAAAAGAAAAGATAGACATCCTGAACTAATACTTGAGTTGGGGGCTGAAGAGATGTTTGGTAGTTAAGAACACTTGCTGGTCTTGCAGAAGAACAGGGTTCAGTTCCCAGCACCCATTTGGGGTGATTCACAATAGCTTGTGACTCCAGCTCCAGAATCTAACACTTTTCTGGCCTCGATGAACATCTGCACCTGCACACATAGACATAATTTTTAAAATAAAATTTTAATCTTAAATTTAGTAATATTTATAAATTTCCTCCTGCACCCAAAGCATGTGGAATGCAAACTGGTAGCTTTGTTCTTCATCTGGAGCCTTCGGCAAGAGGGCAGAGGTCTCCACTGAGATGCTAGAGTGTTGGATCACCCCAGGAGCTCTGGCCCTGACTAGTGGATGCTTTGTCACCTCCTGGTTTGTGTCCACGGTTTACAGTCAACTAGATAGAGTTAGCCTGGTCTGCCAGCTGGCCTCTGGAGATAGTGAAGAAGGGTCCCCAACAGTGGCACCAGCTAAAAGCCACCGATCTAAAGGTGACCATGATCACACAACTGAAATCACTGTGAATTTCTAAAGTAGAAACATTAAGTATGTATTTTACATGAAAAATCTAGCCACCATTCTACAGATTAAGTCACAAAGAATAGAATAGTTCCCAGTTTGTTAAATGAGCAGAAATGATGGCTTAAAGCATAAAATTAGAAAAAAAATTGACTTTTAAGTTCTCAGGAATATTTCCCTACCATCTCTGCTGCCCAGTTCCTACTACATGTTACATGTTGCAGACTCTAGACACCTCATGGGTCTTGACTTTCGCTAAAGAATTTCTTTTTCTCTGGCAGGTTTTAGATGCAGACAATCTTGTTGGTGTTGTTCAGATTGAAAACATCTTGGTCTTTGCAGAATCCTACGATATTGCTTTAGACATCACCTTCCCCAAAGGTGTGTTGAGCCCTTGAAAAAAGACTATTTATATGTTGTATATGTTTGTGTAGAGGTCTGAATGTTGTTAGCATGGTGGTGGGGTTGATGAGGGAGGGAACAATTTTGTAATAGTTCTATAAGCCCAGAGTGACCTTGGCAACATCACTACAAATTCTAGTATTTTCAGGGGAGGCTCACAAGAGGTTGTCATTAGTTTGATATCTTCAGGGCTCTTCTCTGAGAATCCGACAGTAAGAGCTTCTCCTCCTGCATATGTTTTTATTCTATCACGACCATAACAGATTGTCACAAACCTCCTGACCTAACACAAACTACACTTGCTACTAAGGAAACTGAGGTAGGAGGTTCTTGAGTTCAAGAAACTCTGTCTCAAAAAAAAAGAAGCAAAGCAAAGAAAGAATTTAAAAAATAGAAAGAAAAACCCCACAGTGTATTATAGTCCTGAGGTATGTTCAAAGCAGGTCTTACTGGGTCTCACTAGGTGAACCTCAAAGTGGTGACGGATAAGCATTCCTTCCTGAAAGCTTTGCAGCCCCTAGAGGCTACCCATATTCCCTGGTTCATGCTCCTTTTCTGAATCTTGAAAGCCAGCAATATCCACCTAGGTCCTTTTTTCTCATGCTCCCATCTGCCTGGTTCTCCAATTTGAAGGTCCCTCTACTTTTGTAGGGACCCTTGTGGTTACATTGGGCAGCCAGGAAATCTATATCAGTCTCCACATTTAATGGCAGCTGATCACCAGCTGCAAGTTTATCTACTACATCAAGTCTCTTTGTTCTGTATTCACAGATCCCAGGGGTTAGAATGGGTGTCCTGAGACATTCTGTCTGAACATTGCCCTAATGCCTGAGTCGTGACCTCCCCTGAGCATCTAATTTTCCATGATACCCCCTCTCCTTCTCACAGGTCCCTTTTTCAGCAAAATTATTACAGTTAGGTGCAATTGTCTTAATGTACAGAGATATTTGCTGTCTGTAACTCCAGTCATACCTATGCCTCTTTTGGGCCTCTGGGAGTCCACCTGTATATGTACACAGATACATGTGAAATAAATTTAAGAACACACACCACACTGAGCATTATGATACATACATACCTTTAATCCCAGCACTTGGGAAGAAGAGGCAAGTGGATCTTTCTGAATTTGAGGCCAGCCTGGTATACAAAGTGAGTTCCATAACATCCAAGGCTTCACGGAGAAACCCTGTTGAAATAATAACAACAACAATAATAACAATAATAATGATAACACAAACTGCTCTTCCAGACGACCCAAATTTGATTCCCACATCAGGCAATTTACAACTACCTCTCATTCCAGCCCCAGAGAGATCCCACACCTCTAGTCTGTGCACTCACTTGCATATACCCACATGCAGACATATACATAATTTAAAAAATAACAAACTCAGATAAATAAAGATCCTAGATAGTTTAGCTACCAGTAGTCATCAGAGGCCAGTGACCCCTCTGGATAGAATCTCAAGGGAAGTGTATGGATGCTCTAAGAGGTTTTAGTGTCACAAAGGGTGTTTCCAGCCACGGAGTGTTCAGAAAAGATGTTCTCTAAAATCATCACCAGGGAATGATTTGCCATGTAGACCTGAGAGGGAAGCCCCGTTCCAGCTACCTTGCCCACTCACCCCTCATCCACATCCCGGCCTCTGCAGGAGCTGAAGGAGGTCTGGATTTTGGGACTGTGAGAGTCATGGAGGAGATCAAGCAGCCCCTTCAACTAAAGAACCGTGGGAAGTACGAGATCGTGTACAGGTAACCCGAAGTCCTCGGAGCATGTGGCAACCATCCACATCCACTCATGATGACAAGAGTATGTCTGGGAAATTATTTTATAAAGAAACCAGAAACAGGGCTGGAAAGATGGCTCAATGGTTAAGAGCCATCTAGAGGATCTGGGTTCAGTGTCTAGCATTCTAGCACATGGCAGCTTACAACTGTCTGTAACTCCAGTTCCAGAAAATCTGATATTTTTGCAGAGGCACACATACAGGGGAAAAAACACAAATAAAAATAAGTAAATTTTTAAAAAAGAAATAAAGGAAGAAAGAGAGAGAAAAAAACCCAGAAGCTGTCAGTGAGTAAAATGCCTGTTGTGTTGGTGTGAGGACCTGAGTTCAGATGCCCAACACCCACATTCAAAATCCAGGGGTCTGTAACCCTAATTACAGTATAGGAGATATCTCTCTGCAGCTCTCTGGCCACCCAGTCTAGCTACCTTAGTGAGTGGTGAGTTCACTAAGAGACCCTGTCTTATAAGGTGGAGAGTAATCAAGGAACACGCCTAACATTGACCTCTAGCCTCCACCCACACAGCATGCACACACATGCATGCATATCTGCATGTACATATCATACATGCACATATACCACAAACACATAAATACACATACAAAAAAAACAAACAAGTAAAAATCAGGGGCTAGGTGTGTAGCTCAGTTGGTAGAGTGCTTGCCTAGCATGCACAGACCTTGCGTTTGACCTCCAGCACCATGTAAACAGGGTGTCATAGCACATGCCTCACCATGTAGAGGCAAAAAGACCAGAAGTTCAAGGTCATCCTCCTGTCTTTAAAAATAAATAAATAAATAAAATTTAAAAATTAAAAAGGTGGATAACAGTTCAGGAATGACCCCTGATGTTTGCTCTCTACACCTATAGATGTACATGTATGTATGTATGTATGTATGTATGTATGTATTAATCGCACATGCATGCACATACATACACACAAAGCATAATGGATTTTGTTTGATATGATAGCTACATGGGACTAGAGACAGGCAGATCCTCAACAGATAGCACTGCCCTCTAGCATCACGGGTTCCCTGGATAATGATTTAAACCAATTCTTTACTCTTGTCTCCCAGCTTCTCTGTGGACTCCTTGGGGGTTTTGCCAACAAATTTAAATTCCATGATCTCAATTCAACCCAAAAGGGGTTCACTGACCTCAGTAGATAAGCCCACCACTGTCCAGGTGTATTTTCGTGCAAAAAAGGAAGTGAAGATTGAATTCCAGCCTGTTCTGCGCTGCCAGGTGAGAAAGCCCAGAGGAGCAGGCTGACCAATGATTGTCAGGACTGTAAGCATCCTGATGAAAAAGAGTGAAGGGGGAGGGGCCTGGGGGCAGCCAAAGAAATGACACCAGAGTTCAGTTCAAGTGACAGCAGGTACCGGCAGTCAGGACAGAGGGGTGAAAAGTCACAGGTATTATATATGTGTGTGTATGTATATATATATGTATATATATAGGTGGCACACAAGCTCCCACCTCAACTGAGGACCTATTGACAATCAATGGCTTCTAGGGGAGGGAAAGTCCGTTTTCCTTAAGATTTGGCTCCTGGTAGTTGACCTTGCCTCAGTGGATAGCCCACACCCATGTGTTTTCGGATAACCCAACTGAATCAAAGGGTTATTTAAAGCAGAGAGACCTTGAAGTTTGGAGGTGACTATGGGAGTGAGGCCTGGAAGAAGTTAGAGGGGGAAGTGGTAGGTGAATGTGGTTGAAATAAAGTGTAGACATATAGGACATTCTCAAAAATAAACTTAAAATATTTTTTAAAAATTTCACACTGGACTAAGTAAGCTTATAATTTTATGTTAGGGCAAATTTATAAGTCTCCTTGCTGCTTGTAGCCTATGGGTCAAAGGTCAGATACACCTCAGGAAGGGGTATCACTCAAAACATACTAGTAGGAATCACCGGCTAACATCTTCCCTAACCTTCTTTCCTCTCTAGATTATCGAGCCCAATCTCCCCGAGAATGAAATCATTGCCAGCATCCCAATTAAGTTTTCTGTGAATGCAGTATACTCTAAATTTACCATCAGCCCCTCCTCTATCATCAACTTCGGGGCTTTGATCTGTGGTACCAGGAAAACCATCACCTTCACCATAGAAAACCAAGGCATAACCGACTTCAGATATGCCCTCTACAGGCTAACAGGGGAGAGTCCGATCCATCAAAAGAAGCCGTAAGACAAGTTATTGGCTTGGTGCTTTGTACACTGCAAAAAGCTGTGGCATAACTTTACCTAACTATCACCTCCTTGCTTGAATGAGACTCTCAGGTTTAGAACTGTCTCAATGAAAGATTATGTGAGAAATCACCTCAAGGGGCTGGTTCTGAACCACATTTCCTGATCAGATTTCATGCATTTTCTATCTGCCATCAAACAAAAGACACATTTTAGTTGAGCAGATGTAGTCTTTGGGAGGGGTGTGATGGTACAAATCTCTATCCTAGCACTTAGAAAATGGAGGCAGAAGAATGGGTAGTTCTGTATCATCCTTGGTTTCCTAGCAAGTTCTAGGCTAGCCTGAGCTACTTGACACTCTTTCTCATGGGCTGACGAATGGATGGATGGATGGATGGATGGATGGATGGATGGATGGTAAGAGAAGAAAGTGAGGGAAGAAGGAAGGGAGGAACAAAGTCTTCCATGGAAAGATACTGGAGTTTATGTGCTGTCCTGGTGGTTCTGGCATGCTAAAAGACTGGTAAGCCATTGCCTTCTCTGTCACCCTGCAGGGTATTAAGGAATGGTTGCAGACAGAAGAAAATTAAATCAAAAGAAGGATTAACTATACCTCCACTGTGGGGGGGTGGCAAAGGGCACCCTGGAAATGCAGGCAAGAGAGAGCAGAATGGTGCCTTCACCCAGCACATGCCACTCCTGCCTGTGTGCTGTGAAGATACCTGATCACCACAGCTGCCTCAGTAGTCACAATAGCAACACCCTTCTTCAACACAGAGACCAAAAAATAAAAAATAAAAAAAATAAACCTGACAGCTCTTTTGTGGCTCTTGGTCCCAACCATTGTGTTGTTTTCCTTAGAAATGAATTTTAAAGGTAGCTTTGACCAGTTCCCAAGCTGTATCTACCTTGATCTTTTACTTCTGGTGTTTTAAAAATACCTACCTTTCTTGCTGCCTTTGATAATGTTGTATGTTCTTCAACTCTAATTTTTCTATACTGGAAAAGTTTGGACATATTAAGAAATTTGGGATTAAATTGCCTAAAATCTCTGTCTTCCAAATTTAGTTTCAACCACCTCACAGTTTTTTGTAGTGATTTAATAGTGTTTCTGGTGATTATAATTTATATTTTGATTGAAGTGATTTTTACTTGGGGACTAGAAAGATGGCTCAGTAGTTAAGAGCACTTGCTGTTCTGGCAGAGGACCTGGGTTCAGTTCCCAGCACCCAAATGATGACTCACAGCTGTATGTAACTCCAGTTCCAGATTCAAAAATCCCTTCAAAAATCCATGGACCAAGCATACACATGGTGCACACATACATGTGTGAAAAGCACTTGTGTACATTAATTTTTAAAAGACTTTTAATTTATTTAGTTTTTAATTGTTTTTCACATTAGCATAAATGAATTCAAAACATACAAGAGAGTTGAACCTTGGATGTGTTCCTGTCATAAAAAAAAGAATAAATACATAAAATTTTCAAAATATTTAAGATTCATCGCAAATATAATTGCTCATTCTAGGTGCAGTAGTCTCTGAACAAACTAATAACTGGGGTCAAGTTACCAAAACCTGTATCTAGCTATTATTTATAGCTATATACATAAAAAATGGAGACAAAATTCATCATTTCATGTATAAAATGGTATCATGTCAAAAGATTTTTCATATATAACTAATTTTCAAAATAGTGCTTCCCAGTGAACTCAAGCACTTAAAATCTTATTTCCTGCTCCTGATGCTGAGGGCTGAGCACAGTGTATCAGGGCTGGGCTTCATCAACAACCCACCTTTTTTTTTTTAAGGCTCTTATTAAGTTGTCCACATTGACCCAGAACTTGCTTGTAGACCAGGCAAGCTTTCAATTTGCAATCTTCCTGCTTCCGTTTCCCCAAGTGGCTAGAGTTAGCAGGCCTGCACTGGGCCTGTTACTTGCTTGCTTGCTCACTGTTTAATGAGTTCTTATTGTTTCTGTCACTAGCCAGCTTTCTGCCACTTCACAGAAGAACTCAGATAATAAATTTACAAAAAGAAAAGGGTTGTTTGCACTCCTAGTTTTGGAAATGCAGACTGTGATCAGTTGGATCTGAAGCAAGGCGGTACTTTATGCCTAGTGCATACAGCAGAGAAAAACTCTTCCTCTCAGATCAGGAAGCAAAAGAGAGAGAAAGAAGAAGGGACCAGGGTCGTTCAATCCCCACTGAGGTAATATCAGTGAACTAAGGGCCTCCGATAGTGTCATCCTGGGGACCAAGGCTTAACACATGGACTTTGAAGTAATTTTCAAAATCTTTATGATTTGTATTTCACAAGTGTAATTCCCATGTCATCTCCTTGTAATTGTTTAATGAATTCTGTCAGTGAGCACAAGGTTACAAACCTTCCTAAACAAAGGAAAGCCCTCTCCTATGCCCCAGAGCCTGGAAAGAACCTCAAGCAGGCAGGTAGTGTCTCACTCATGTCCCCATCCAATCCTGAGGCTGTACCCTTGCTTCCCTGATCAGAGCCAGCCATGCAAGACACACAAGAACCAGAGAAAGCGAGAGCTTCTTCAAGCCTGGAGCTTCTAAAGCAGCCAAGTTCTTGGACACGGTCCCAAAAGACATGAACATAGCAAACCAGGTGAGTGTTTCGCAGCAGGGACACCTTCCAATGAGTTCTTGCCACCGAACACATCTCTAATATAACAGTTTTTTAGATTTTGTGTATGTGTATGGATTTGTGCACATGAGTGCAGGTGCTGATGTAGCCAGAGAGAGTATCAGATCCCTGGAGTTATATTTAAAGGCATGTTTTTGTTAGGGTTTTACTGCTGTGATGAGACACCAGGACCACAACAACTCTTACAAAAGAGAACATTTAATTAGGACTTGCTTATATAAGTTCAGAGGTTTGGTGGGAAGCATGGTGGCATGCAGGCAGACATGGTGCTAGAGAGGTAGCTGAGAATTCTTACATCTGGATCTACAAGTTCTACACGGGCAGCAGGAAGAGACAGTGAGTCACTAGTCCTGACTTGAGCTTCTCAAACCTCAAAGCCCACCCCCAATAACACACTTTCTTCAACAAGGTCACACCTAACCCAACAAGGTCACACCTCCAATAACACCACTCCCTATGTGTCTATGGGGGCCATTTTTATTGGGCATCACAAGGCAATTGTGGACCACCTGAAAAGGATTCTGAGAACCTAACTCTGCAGAGTAGTTCATGGTTCTAACCACCAAGCCATCTCTCCAGCCCCAGAATTTGACTCTTCTGTGGCAGGGTTATTGAGTCATCTAGAAATCCTCACTCTTTCAGCTGAGGTACAACAACCTTTCGCTTGAATATCCTTCTCTGCTTTAAAGCCTTCATTGAATCCCTACTGTCTTAAATTTTTCACACATTTTTAAATCAAGAATCACTTGTCCAGAGGAAACAGATATCTAGAGAGAACTCCTCTGTCAGGACAGATTATTGGGGACTCTCCAGGGCTCAGTACATCTCGCACATGGCAGATTTTCAGTGCATAGGAACCAAGTTAAGTCCAATGAAGCTTCCATGCAGAGCCATAAAGTCACACTTTACCACACTTGGGGCTCATCCTCCAAGTAGCCATATGACATGTGCTCACTGAAGGTGCCAGCCTATTCTGTAAGAATTTAGAAACAGTATCCTAAAGAATCCAAAAGTGGTGTCTGAGCTATATCAGACTAAACCATGCCCTAATTTAGTAGAACTGTGAAATACATCAAAAGAGATTTGGAGAGGGTGAGAGTGGGGTTAAGTAAGAAAAGTACATCTCCAAGGAAAGGAGTGGGAGAATTCTGTTGAAAGTTGTCCTACACAAGTACCCAGATCCTATGGATTCCAAGGATGCACAACAGGAGCATTGAGCAAGATGTCAGAAGTCAGATTGTCTGCTCTTGGGCAGCTTTGTGAAACTGAACAAGTGTAGAGATAAGCCTAAGAACCAGGAGTGCATGCTATCTACGTGGTAGACTGCTCTGAGGTCTCTCCTATGGTGGGGAGTACTGTACATTGGTTGTCAGCCCCAGGGTAGAACTGTGAGCACCTCCCAACATCATGCACTGGCTTCACTCCTGGCAGGAGTATTCTAGCACCTTCACCAGCTCCTGTTGAAGTTCCTAGCTGGAGCAGGAGATCCAGCTGCCAGTGAGATAGGACACTCACAGCCCAGGTCATACAAAACATCACTCACATCAGCAAAGAGGCAACAGCTAACATATCTAGGGCCTTATCCACTAGGTCCCAAGAAGCAACCCAAGGCAGTGGGGTCTTACATGTCTATGGCCACCTCACCACAGTCCCCAAACTCATTCTGATCTGGGTTTCAGACCCATGAAGAAACTTGGATCTCCAAGTCAAAGCACCACAGAACATATAAAAATGTGGAGACTGAGACTGGGCTACCCAAGATCATCTTTCTCTCTCATGGGACGTTGTATTTCAAGTATATGCTACAGTTATCTTGAGAAAGTACCAGTGGGAGGGGGCAGGCTGGTCTGCAGAGATGTGTAAGAGCATCTCTATAATGATGTCCTTTTCAGCACTAATTCTGCACTGTATGCTAGAGTATGTGCCCCTGGTATTCTCTCATTGAACCCTCCAGTGATCCAGTGTGTAAAAGACATTATAGATATACAAACCGAGACTCAGGGATGTCATTTCTCCAAGGGATTGAATTCAAATCCCAGATTGTCTGTCTTAGTTGTTGGTCTATTGCTATGAAGAGACACCTTGACCAAGGCAGCTTATAAAAGAAAACATTTGATTGGGGGGTTGCTTACAGTTTCAGAGGGTTAGTTCATGATCATGGCCTGAAGTATGGTAGCAGGGAGGCAGGCATGGCACTGCAGATGAGTTTACATCCAGATCCATAAGCCAGAAGCAAATAGTGAGACTGGGCCTGGCCTGGGCTTTTGAAACCATAAAGTTCACCCCGGTGACACACCTCCTCCAAAAAGGCCATACCTCTTCATTTCCCCCAAACTGTTCTACCAACTGGGGACCAAGAACTTAGTCAATGCATGAGTCTATGAGGGTGTTCTCATCCAAACCCATCTTCTCAACTGCTGTTCCATTCTGCACCCCACTCCCGCATTGAGAGTCTCCCATCTAGATACATATTGTGTAATGCAGGCATTATCTATTTCCTTGAGCCCTTGATTTTGTCATAACTGATCAGAAGGAATGCATGGAGAGGGAAGCACAGAAAACCCATGCATCTTGCATACACAGGGCCTCTGCCCCTCCAGACAAAGGTTTCCCCATTTCATTGTCGAGGCTCTTCATTGTCAGCTTCCTTCGGCCCCACCCTTCCCACCCTTGTCCTGCAGGCCCGCTTCTCCCATGGCATGTTCACTGTGTACCCAGGATTTGGCTCTATCCCTTCTGGAGGACAGCAAATCATCACTGTCGAGTGTGTGGCTGACCCTGTGGGGAAGTGTGAAGAGTTTCTGGCCATCGATATCTCTGACCGAGACCCCAGGGAGAATCCTGCGGGTATCCCCTACACTCTCCTTGCTGAAGCATGTCTGCCAGGTACTGCAACACTCCTAAAAGATGAGCACTTGCCAGCCCCTCCTCCTCTAAAAATGTTCCGCACACAAGGTCGGACTGCTTCCTTTGAAAACTTAGAACCTGTTCCGAGGTCTTCAGCTGTATTTTTTAGTAAAGCCTTAGCAAGAAAAGAGAATCCGCTTCTCCAAATGCTTAGCCTCTCTGGGTCTGTTCCTGGATTCCCAGATGAGTGGTGCACTCTGAGAAATGAGCTGGCATGGGATGTAGTACAGGACTAGGATCAGCCCTCAGGCCATTTCTTGTGGACATAGAGAGCAATGCTCAATAACTGGGCAAGCTAACCATTTAGCCCAGCAAGAGCTCAGGTAAAGCTTTGTCTCTAAGCCCCCCAGAGCCTCAAACCAAAATAAGGCAACTCCCTCCTCCCTCTTAAGCCCACCCAAGACCTTGCTTCTCACCATTCCTTGCCAATGGAAGGAAAAGACTGGCTGAGATGTGTCAATCAGAAAGGACAAAAGAAGGAGCCAACAGACATTGTCCTGTCATTTACGTCCCAGTGTGCAGATTGCCCAATCTGTCCTCTGTGACTCTTGCTTTTTATTAACATTGTTTGTATTTGCAATGCAAGGGATAGAACCCAAGGCCTTCTGTGTGCTAGGCAAAGACTCTGTCATTAAGTTGCATCCCTAGCCTGTGATTCTCCTTTGTCAAAATTCAAATATCCTGTACTAACTAGCAAGATGGTCCAGAAGGTAAGGGTGCTTGCCACCAAACTTAATGCCCTGAGTATAATCCACAGAATCCACAAAATAGAAAAGAATAGACTCCTGCAAGTTATTCTATGAACTCCACAAAAAAAATACACATCAACTCACATTCACAGACACAGAGAGAGAGAAAAAAAAGACATAATATTTTAAAGTTTTTAATCCAAATTAGCACGACTGAAAGCCAGAATTCTGGCAGCCAGGCAGAGTCTCATGTTCTTCCTTCCATTCCCTAGCCTTTGTGACTGACAACAACGTCCTGATATTTGAGGAACACCAGATCTGTACCAGCCCCAACCTGTACCACATTCTACCAACCATACAGAGTGGAGGGCTGTTTGTGGAGGATGAAAATAAGTTCATCTTCTGCAATGTGCTGGTGGGTCATCAGGTCAAGGCTCGGTTCAAGATCAGCAATGTGGGGAAGATCGCCTGTGATATCAACATTGTAGTCAAGCCTATCTCCAACAAGGTAGGAGGCTCCCAGTGGCCTGGCCCTCTTTGACTGGTATAAAGCCTAAGAAGGAACCCTGAGAAGGCCCTGCTCCGGAGCCTCTGCACCTAGATGGGAACCATGAGGCTCTCAGGTCATGTTAGAAGTTCTGTCACAAGGCCAATTCCCTTAGGCCAGGGATTATCTGTTTGTGTGTGTGTGTGTGTGTGTGTGTGTGTGTGTGTGTGTGTGTGTGTCCTGTTTATACCTTTGTACTAAATAATTCATGCATACTAATAGACAATCCTTTGTCTGTCCTGCTGAACTCACTGTGTAACTGATATATACATGGAAGAGAGAGCAAAGATGGCCACCAACTTCAGACAGGTTAACGTCAAATCTCCCATTCGTCTGGCCAGGGAGATTCGAGAGGTATCAGACTACAGGTGTAAAGTAGACTAGAGAATGTGTATTGAGGCTCTCCTGGGTGACAAGGCATCAGGCTAAATGATCGTCTATTTATTGCTTTGTTTCATGTTGACGTCTCCTTCAGACTTGGTTGCTGTCCCTATCTTACAGTCATGGAAGCTAACTAAGGCTCAGAACAGCTCAGTTCTTCCTCTGTTCCATAGCATTGGAATATACAGCTAGAATTAAAACCAAGCTTTGTTCATATTAAATAATGAGTGCTCACTTCAAAGGTCTGTTAATCTGCCCTCTCTCTGTGGGACAGATTATACTAAAGCCATTTTTTTGTGGTAGAAGAAAAAATTCAAAGATAACACAAAGAAAGGACTGAATCAATGTGTTGCTGTTACCCTGAATTTCCAGTATATGCTTCAAATACTACTTAGCTTTATCAGAACAATGTGCAGTCTAGGGCTGTGTGGTTCTCATGCCCCAGACCTCACATTGTTCATGGCTAATGGGGTAGAGGGAGGTCCCCAGGGTTGACGGAAGACTATCATCTGACACAGTTAGGAGACCACCTAACCCCTCATCACCACGGTTGGGCATGGTGACACTCAGTCATTGTTCTCTGGTCATATTATAGAGCACTGTAACGCTCACTCATCATTCTGTACTAGAAGTACAAAAAGTAGGGAAGCCTGGCTTCTAAAGAGAAAAATTTTATGCCAGTAGATTTGGGGACATCTCCTCCCCAGTTTGAGACTTGGTGGGACTTGAAGGGAATCCCTTGAAAGAGCATTGAAACCTTACCACGCTTTGTCTAAAGAACAAGTGGGCGAAGTCTCCATTGTATTCTGTCCATCAGAATGAAAAGCTTCTTTCAGAACACTTCTGGGAGTCTATCCAGTTCAAAACCACTCACTGGGTAGTAACAGGATGGATGTTAAAGGGTATTTTAGTCATGATGATTGAAGTTACATGGAAGAGAAGCTCAAATGGCACAGGGATCACAGCAGTGAGTCAGAGACCTCCGACCCCAATCAAAATTCATCATACTGCCTTCAACCAGCTTCCAGCTCAGCTCCACATTAATTATATTGATTTAGTTGGTTAAGGGCAACATAAGGTAGTAAGTGAGAACATTCAGCTGACTGGCTTGGTTTGTCTGTTTGAGTCAGGGTTCATGTTCTAGCCATATGCAGCCAAATGTTGCTTAGGAATAAGTCCCCTGACTCTGGGCCACTCTTTCCAGGACCCTTGGCTCTGAAGGTAATTGATCTTGTCTAGCACAGTCTTGTAGAAGGGAGAGTTCACAGCAAGGCAGAGAGGTCAGCAGTGATCCCCAGCAGAAATGCAAAGTAGCTAACCCCATCTGGTGCTGCTCCCCTTCACAGGCAGCCGCCCGCATCACTGACATCTTTGATGTGGAACCCAACAAGATGTGTATTGGGAGTCGCTCACATGCCTTTGCCACAGTGATGTTCACACCACAGGCTATGCAGACCTACCAGTGCATCTTCGAGGCTACTTTGGATGGCTTGCCCAGGTACCAGCTAGGCCCTCTCCTGTGGCAGAATGGCAGCCTACACGCTGTGTAGGAAAGTGCTCCGGCCAGGTTGGTCTCAGTCACCTTGCTCTTCCTGTCACCTGCAGCAACTTGGCCAGGAACCGAGGCCTTGTGTTTGATATCGTTGGTGAGGGAACCCTGCCTCGAGTGACCGTCATTCGACCAACTCTCTACAACCAACATGGAAACCCCTTGCTTCTGTTTAAGAGGCTTCTGCTCGGTCACTCAGAGAAACTGCCTCTCATCCTTAAGAACAATGGCACCATCCCTGCCCAGGTAACAGTTGAGGGTGACACACAGGGTGACATGTTAGCCAGGTCATGTTGCCTTATTTTGCCTCACAGTTTCTGACATCTCAGGCCATGGCCCTTGGTTCTGTTGATTCTAGGCTCATGGCGAGAAAGAACATTATGGAGGCACACTACCCTCCATGGTTTTCGTTATGATCACTTTATAAACGCTCTAGCCCAGTGCTTCTCAACCTTCCTGATGCTGTGACCCTTTAACACAGTTCCTCATGTTGTGGTGACCCCCACCCATAAAGTCATTTTTATTGCTACTTCATTACTGTAATTTTGCTACTGTTGTGAATTGTAATGTAAATTTCTGTTTTCTGATGGGGTAGTCTCAGATAACCCCTGTGAAAGGGTTGTCTGACACCCCCGCAAAGGGGCCATGACCCACAGGTTTAAAAAAAAAAAAATGCTGTTCTACACTCTAGTTCAGTGAGGTCCCGCCACCCACTTGGTTTTTTTTTTTTTTCCTTAAGAATTTTTGTATATTCAGCTCATATATAAACTTAAGGATCATTTTGCAATGATCCTTTAAAAATCTCATCAGAAGGAGCTTCAGAGATGGCTTAATGGTTAAGAGCTCTGGTTGCTATTACAGAGGACCTAGGTTTGGGTCCCAGCACCACCATGGAAGCTTACAGCCATCTGTAACTCCAGTTCCAGGGGATTAACACCCTTTTCTGAACTCCACAGGCACCAAGCACACATATGGTGTGCAGACATACACTCAGGCCAAACACCCACATACATATAATAAAATACATCCAAAGAAGTTTTAATATCATTGGAATCAAAATGAAAGCCTATGGGCTGGCTACCTGAGATAATTCGTGATTTCAGAGTGACTCTTCACCGGGGCAACATTTAGGATTCCTGTCTAGTCATTAACTTTTATCTTCATATTTCTAAAATATAAGTTTCTCTGTATAGTTTATCCTTTTGCATGTATTTATTATTTGTGTTTATGTGCATACGTGAGAATGTGGAGGCCAGAAGATAACCACAGGAGTCAGTTCTCCACTTCCACCCTGTGGGTCCCTGGGATTGAACCCAGGTTATTGGGTTTAGCAGCAAGCTCCTTTTACCCACTGAGCCATCTCAGTGCCCTTCCATTTAGTTCCTTATTAGAGTTATTTCTACAATGTCCTGTTTTGATACAGTGGTACTTTCTTCTTTGGGCTACTTTATTTTTATAGTCAGCATTGCTACCTTCTAAAATAGTCAGATTTCTCACACCTAAAATCAAATGTCTGGCTTTGGCTCTGCTTGCTTTCCAGTGGACTGGAAACCACTTGTTTTTCTGAAGTCAGTCAGACATCCACCTTGGTTTTTCCATGACTCTAGCAAAAGCATAGTACCTAGGAGATGCTAGCTTCTAGGAAATCATATTTATGCTTTAAATATTTTTTATAGAATTATGGGTATCCATTTCCATTTCATTAGTTTGGAATCTACTATTCAACTGCCTCTCTGTAACATTTCAACACTAACTGTGTAGTCTGGAAGGTCACCTATGATCTTTGAGCCTCTAAACTTTGGGACAAACTGATTAGCTAGACTAGCCTGACTCAGTGAGCTCCAGAGTCAGCAGGAAACCCTTCTTATCGTCTATAAAGAGGAGTGCAACTGAGGAAGACACACTGTCAGCTTTAGGCCTCCAAACACATGCATACCTGTACACACATGTGTACCCACACATGCGCATGCACACATTCACACACATACATACCATTCACACACACACACCATTTATACATACTCATCAAAAAAAAGAGAAAATAAAAAGTAAATACTACATATAATAACTTTGGAGATCACCACCACCACCACCAAATACGCACAATATTACAACCCAGACCCAAAATCCATGAGCAGCCCTGTAAACTCAACTACTCAGCTGGACTTTCCTCCTGCCAGGTGCATGTGGACCTGCGGGACCAACTAGGAGTCTTCTCTCTGAAAGGGAGACCCAGCACCTCCTACATCTACATCATAGAGGAAAACAAACCAAATGAGAAAGGTGAGTGGGGAGCAGGTGCCTCGGTAGGGATGGGTCTCGGAAGCCGGTTTGCCATCGACCTCTCAGGACCAAGCCAGAGCTGGTGCTCGGTCACATACATCACCAGGATCCAGTGGCCTAAGTTTATTTGCTCAAAGGGACTGCTTTTCTTCTAGCCATGGTCTTCCTGGAGATGTATTCTCTTAAACTGATTCTGAATTGTTACCTCTGTCTTCGGTTTACAGTCAAAAAAGCCCACACAGCCTCCCTGGTTGTTTCTCCTGGAGACACAGCTGAATTAGATGTCTTTTTCCACTCCAAAAACATTGGGAGAACGACAGCCTCCATCCACTTGTCAGTGATCAACAACCAGTATGAGGAGACCATGATCCACCTGGTGGGAGAAGGCTACAAGGATGACGTCACCTTGGACAACATCCATGGGCTGATGGGCTCCATTAGCCAGGAGGGCTCGGATATGTCTGAGGTCATAGAGATCGCTGAGGAAACCAGCCTGGAGGATGTGGTGGCAGGTGGGAGAAGGAAAAGTGAGATCTTGACGACTGTTGACTCCAGTCGTTCTAAGTGAGGGAGAAGTTTAAAAAGCTGGTGTGACCTCTCGAGAATTTAGGACCAAGTCCCTTTATCAGTAAGAGCTCTGTCATGCTGGGCTCACTCTTCCTAGCCTTCATTTAAATTCATGCGGTGAACTCTTAACACCATGTGCAAGTACCAGGCAGTACACTGAGCCATAGACTTGTAGATTAATAAGGAAGTCTTTGCCTTTATTGGGGAGCTTACAGTTTGATATGGTGTTCCTGTTCAGCCCTACAGCAAATTCACGCTTTTCTACAGCTTCCCTGTCTCTGGCTTTGTAGCTGGCTTGTGTTGGCATCAGAGATTTCATCTGAAATGTGTATCCTAGGCTTTCTAAGTGAAATAGTGGGTTTATCTCATTAGAGATGAGATGGGCTTGTACCTTCATCCTCATAGCCAGGCTGCTTGATGAGCAAGCCAGCAGCCTGCAGCATCACATCTCCCAGAACCTTCTCGGAAATGGGAATTTCAGACCTGACCTGACCTTTGAGATTATAATCCCCATTTGAACCCAAACCCTGGTTTCGTTCAACACAGTCTAACACATGTGCATGTTAAAGCTTAAAACATGCCTCTCTGCAGTCTCTAAACTGCTAAACCTAACACTTAGGGGACTGGACCCTGTGAAGGAAACATTTCATGTTACAATTATTACCAAAAGGCATTTGTTAAGCATTCTGACAGTATGACTGCTTTGAAGTGAATTATAAACTCAGCTTCAAAATTTCAACAGGAGCTTAATTATAGTCCTGGAACGTATAATCGGGGGCTGAAATTAACACTTTCCATAACTGGTGTTTCACTCCTGTTTGGCGCTATGCAATGGCATCACTATAGTCAGGGGTCAAACAGGAGCTAGCAGTAATCCAAGTTTAGAGATCAGATTCCATACTTATTATGGGATTTCCAGGTCTAGCAAACCTGAATACAGGTATTCCAAAGAAAATTAAGTTCCAGATAAACAATCAATAACTTTTAATATATATGTATATTCCCAAAGTATTGCATGGGACATTTATCACAAAGAATTACTCATTATTTATCTCTAATTCAAATTTAATGAAGAATCTTATATTTTAACTGGCAATCTAACATTTTATTGTATTTTCTCATGAAAAAAAATGACATTAGGATCTTTGTTTTCTCTTGAACAAATAAAAGAGCCAAGGTAGGTGGATAGGTAGAATTGATGGATGGATGGGTGGATGGATCAACAGATTGATCATAGGCAGATTTTTCTACCCAAGGATCCAAGAGTTTTTATATATAACCACCAAGGAGAAAAGGGTAAACTGTGAATGAGATACAATATCTATATCAGAAAGAAAGCTTGTAAAAGAGGCCATGGAGGACTCACCAGCCTTCTGCTTCTGACCCCTAGCTGCCCTGTTGGATCACATCCAGTTTGGGCACTGCCACATTGGGATCAACTACAACGTGAGCTTCACCATCACCAATCACAGCCAAGTGAATGTGATTCGGTTCCAGTGGCCCCTGTTAGCCACAGTGTCTTTCTCCCCACAGGTAAGTGAAAGTCACTCACTAGGTTCCAGATGCCCTTAGGCCTAAGCCAACCCCACTATGATTGTTACTCCATCCCCATAGATACATGGAATGGGATGCCTGCATCTCGATTTAAGAGACTGCCCAGTAGCCATCCCACACTCAGACCTAGTGCTTGAGAGCACTGCTTAGGGCCCTGTGGTCTAAGAAGAGAGTAACAAATCCTGCTGTGGGGAAGAACTTGAGGAATTCTCTGGAGGCCTGGACAGTCCCTAGTCTCCTATTCCAGAATGTAGACCTGTATCCTTCTCTGTACATGTGTTCTTCAGAGCATGGCCTTCAGAAGTAGCTCAGCGAGCCAAGAATGGTACTTCATCCCTGCAATCCTAACACGTGGGAAGCTCAGGCAGAAATACTCCCACAAGTTCAAGACCAGCCTGAGCTACATAATGAGTTCCAGGCCAGCCTAAGCTCCTGATAGATTCCAACACCATCTCAGTCCAAATCAACCCCTGAGGAATAGCTAGCTACAGGGAAATTAACTACACACTATATGCCATATCCAGTTCCAAAGCCTTGCCAAATTTATTTAATCTTTGTTATCAACCTATGAGGAAACAGTATAATAGATGTGATAGGATAATCTAAATTGTCAAAAATAGAGCTAGGCTTCCAGCAGTTGGCTTACATTGTGCAAGCTTATATGTGCACAGAGGCACATGTACATAAATCTTGAGCCATCCAAAGCTTTCAGCAGCCTTCCCCATCCAGAGGCAGGAGAAAGAATGTCTTGTCTGTCAGAGGACTGTCATGTGGATGGTGTACATGTTGGTGGTTAGTACATATGTTTTTTATTTGAGGTAAATCACAAATCATTCTATTCTACAAACCAAATGGGATCTCCTTTACATCTAGTATATTTGAGCAGTTAAAAGATTTTTTATCCCAGGGCTCCTCCATACATTATTTAGAATTCTCAAAGAACTTTTGTCCATGTGAAAAATTAAAACTGCACATTCCCACTCCAAAAGCATTAGTTCAACTATGTTCATAGCAGCATTATTCATAATAGCAAGAACCTGGAAACAACCTAGATGTCCCTCAAATGAGAAATGGATTAACAAGCTGTGGTACATCTACACAATGGAGTACTACTCAGCAGTAAGGAAAAAAATGATATCCTAAAATTCACAGGAAAATGGATGAATTTGGTGAATATCCTCCTGAGGGAGGTATCACAATCCCAGAAAGAGAAGCAGGGGATGTACCCACTCATTAGTGGAATTTAAAAAAAAAAAATAAAAAGAGAGAGAGGTCATTGTACACAAGAGCTCAAGGCTAGAACATAGCTAAAGGACACATTGCCTCACTTCTACATTGATGGCCTCTGGCAGGGGTGCAGGTGAGGAAGGACTTGTTTTCTTTAAGGGTCTGGCCATGGGGAGTTTAATTACGCTCCAGTAAGTAAATGAGCAGCATGAATGGGCGGTTTTGTAAATGGGGAGATCATAAGAGTGGGCATGAATCTGAAAGGTCTGATAACTAAGTTTGATGGGGTGCATGATGTAAAATCACCAAATAATAAAGATATATGTATATATATATATATATATATATATATATATATAATAAACCAAAAGAAGAAATTAAAACTAAGAATGATTTTAAGATTTTTTTTATTATTTTATTGCATGGGTATTTTTGCCTGCATGTATGCTTGTGTACTTCATGTGTGCCTGGTACCCACAGAGACCAAAAAAGGATGTCATATCCCCTGGAACTGGAGGTATAGACACTTGTAAGTTGCCATGTATATGTTTAGAACAAACCTGGGTACTCTAGAAAAACAACCAGTGCTTTTAACCACTGAGCCATCTCTCCAGTGCCCCAAATTTAGACTATTTTTAAACATACTCATTTTAAAGTGCAATAAACCAACTATGTTTTAATTTAAATACCATATCTTATTTAAAAAACTATATTTTGAAAAAGTGTATGTAACAAGGACAGAATCTTTCTGTCTTTCTTGTTAAGATAAGTACTTCTATGTAGCCCAGGCTAGCCTTGAGCTTCTTACTCTTCTATCTCAGGCTCCTGAATGTTTGTATTATGAGTGTGTACCACCACACCCAGCCATTTTATGCCTTTATAAATTTTTTAATATCTGACTTAGTAAGAATCATATGGAGTCTGATATCTGCTCTTTCCACTTCAGTCTGACTGTGCATTACCATCTTTAACTTCTAGTGTGTTCCACTGTACACCCATGAGAAAAGGAGAATAAAAGACTCAAGTGGCATCTCAGTATCATAATCAAAGTTTTATCCTGCAGGTGCCCTGGAGAGATCCTGGGGATGCCAAAGGTCATTAGATCACTTCCTGGAGACTAGTATAACTGTATAAGGGTGTCAGATCTTGGAATTACAGACAGTTGTTAGCTGCCATGTGGATGCTGGAAATTGAACTCAGGTCCTTCAGAAGAACAGTCAATGTTCTTAACCACTGAGCCATCTCTCCAGCCCAAGCCACCTATTTGTATTAGCCATAATGAGTATTAGATGGTTGTGGGTGGCATTTGGGCATACCACTTGAGCTTAAACCCAGATGGCTAGTGTTTAAGACCTTAAGCAGTGTACAAGCTTTGTTATCTATGAAATGGGGGTGATAGCTCTGAACCTCTCAGAGGGTGTCAAGGGGACAAATAAATTGCTCCAGCACTTAGGACAATGCTTGAGGTAAGTAACAGATTGGTAACTATTAATATTATTTTTCTTAGGATATGTATGTGCTTGTTTGTTTTGAGAGAAGGTCTCACTGTGTAACCCAGACTTGCATGAAATGTATTACATAGCCTAAGGTGTTGTAATGGATTTCTGGCCTGGACTTTCCAGTCTAAACCAGAGGTGTGAACTCACTCTCAGCCCCACTGCCACTCAGGCCCAAATAATCACACAGATGCTTGTATTATTTTTACACTGATTGGCCTAGGACCTAGGCATATAACTTGCTATATCTTTAGTCTTAAATTTACCCATCTTTTTTATCCTGTTCAGCCATGTGGGTTGGTGCCTTTTCTCAGCAACATTTCTTCTGTATCTCCTGGCAGCTCCAGCGACTCTGTGGCATCTGTGTGTGACATGTCTGCTCTACTCTGAGATTTTCCAGTCTGGTAGCTCCATCCACACTTCCTGTCTGCCTTCAGCCAATCAGCTTTTTATTAAACCTGTAGGCAGGACAATTATTTAAAATATAACACATAATCCCACTACAGTAAGATGGCTCCAAACTCATGGCAAACCTGACTCACTCTCCCAAGTGCTGGGATTCATAGCATGAGCAACTGTGCCTCACTTTGTGATTACATTTTAAAGAATCTCTTGTATTATTTAAGTCCATCTACTTATATGGGCCTGGATCATATATTTCCAATCACCACCAGACATTAAAGAACCTTAAGGTTGAATTTCCCAAAATACAAATAACAAACTGTTCCCCAGGTAGGCCATCTCCACCCTGGCTGTTCTAAGGATGTGGTGGTGACCATAAAATCAGATGTGCCCATCAGCCTGAAGAAGATGGACATCAAGTGTATGCTCTCCAAGATCGTGTTCCAGCTCCCTGCAGACCAGGTCCCTGACTGGGATGACCGCATGCGCACAGTCAAGTGGGTGGATGCTCCCCGAAACACACCTGGGTACTTGACTACAAAACGAAAAGTGAGTATTCAGAATATACGAAGCACAAACCTGACCCAGTCCACCGTGTGTGGATGCCTACTGCTCTCAATATCAACATCTCATTGTGGGACATAGAAAAGGTCTGCATCTGACTTTAGTTTCAAAACTGGCAAAACTAAATTTCCATACCCCCTTACTAACAATACACTCCTCCCACAAAATATAGCCACCTCTCTACATATTTTTAAGTCTGAGCTTTGCTTTTGGTACATGTGGAAATTCTGTCTGATGTGAAACAAGGTCCTAGTTGCATGGATTTCACTGCGATAGCTGCCTTACCAAGTTTGGCTAGCCCCTCTGCTCCCCAATGAACTGATGAGACTGTGTCATAATTCAGTTTTATATGTGCTTAGGTCATTTCTAGTCTCTATTCCGTTCTGTTGTCAGTTTGTCCATCTCCAGGCCAGTTATATATTAGCTTAATTTTTAGTTTCATAATCTACCTTGATGTTTGGAGGGAAGTTCCTACTTTGTATTATTTTGTCCTAAATGTTTTGGTCATTCTTGATCCTGTTTTTCCTAATATATAATTTCTGAATCTATTTGCCAAGCATTATGAAAACCTGTAGTGGAAATTTGGAATTGGATTACAACTGTGGGTCATTTAGGGAACACATGTCAATTTTATAATATTAACTTGTCTTTCCTATTAACAAGGTGTTTCTGGATTTTTGGGTCTTTTCTAAGACTTCCAGCTGTTCAGTCCTTTAGTCAGAATAGTTTTTCCATTGTTTTCTAACATTTTTATTCAATTTCTTTTACTTTAAGGTTTTTTTTTACTATTTAATTACTTTAGATGGTTTTCTATTTGTTCTTGCAAATAGATTTTATTAAATTATTTTTCCTCCAAATTTTTCTATATATTTTCAAAATCATCATCTACATACTTTAGATCTGTAGGGCTGGTGGGGATGCTCGCTCTAGTGATTCTTGTTGTTTGCGCTTTTCCTACTCCATCTCACTAAGAGTTTTTAAAGCGTTTCACAATTAAACAATTCTAACCATCCTTTCCATTTACAGTTTGTTTTCTGTTTAATTAATTCCTGTTCTTTTCTCTGTGGTTCTCTTTTCTCTGTCTTTTGTTTTTGTTTCTGAGACAGGTCTCTCTACATAGCCCTGGCTTTCCTGGAACTCGCTCTGTAGACCAAGCTAGCTTCAAACTCTCAGAAATCCACCTGCCCCTGCCTCCTGAGTGCTGGGATTAAAGGCATGCCCAGTTCCACTAGCTTCTTTAGAGTCCACCAGATCCAAAACTCATACTCATGTGGTCCCAATCCTCTCAGTAATTATCCACTGTTCAGTAGTTCTTTTTCATGTTGAGCTGTTGGAGGCTTACCAGTCATGTCTCCTGGAACTGTGTTTGTGGGTTCATGTTCATTTCCATGGTGAATTAAAGTAGTGTGATGTCCCCAGTATTCCTGTGGGCTGCTGATGACATGGCTGTCTTTGTTCCAGGTGATAGAGACAGACCCTGAGCCAGCCCACTCAGTACTAGAAGAAAATTACCGAGAGCTGCGGATCCAGATCAGTGCCAATGTGGATTTCGCTTCATATCAGTGCAATACAAATGAGGTGTTCTTTAAGGAAACCCTGGTTTACCAGACTCGAGTGTTTGAGTGAGTCACTGAAAGCTTTTAGATTAAGAGGGAAACTGCCATTAAACAGTTGCATTTTTATTCTTTATATCTTTACATAAATATTTTGCATTTTTTAAAAAGAAAGTACATTAAATGAGTGAATTTTGGTAAAATTGTGTTTTAAAAAGATTTTCAGCCAGGCATGACAATGCATTCTGCAGGAGGCAAAGACCAGAAACTCTTGAGCTTCAACCCATAATAGCCCATATAGTGGCAAGACTTAATCTCAAAACATAACTTTTGAGATAGGATATCACCAAATGTCTCTGTCTGGCCTGGAACTCACTATGAAGACCAGGCTAGCCTCAAACTCACAGAGACCAGCCTGCTTCTGCCTCTTAAGTACTGGGATTAAAGGTATTCACTACACTTAGCTGTATTTGTTTTTAAACCCTTTATTTTATATTTGCTTTTTGCCTAATTGTAATAATGGTACATATTTACAGGGTAGAGTAAGCTATTTCAATACAGGCATATGGTATATAATAATTGGATCAAAATAATTAGCATTTTTATCCCTTAAAATCTGGAGACAGACCCTCAGACTCCTTTCCCCTGCTTTCTCACAAAATACATGGTAGGCTTTTATAAACTATAGCGCCCTGACATCCTGCTCCCATTTCACTGCATTTTGGTACCTATTATCTAACCTCTCTCTATCCAGGCCTTCCCTCCAACCTGCCTCAGCTTCCGGTAATCGTGCTACACTATTCTACTTTGAGATTAAATTATTAACTTTTACGTGTGAGAAAGAAGGTATAGTGTTCATCTTCCTATGTCTGTTTTGTTCAGCGTGATGTCTTCCAGCCCCATCCATTTGCTGAAAAGGACAGACTTATAGAGAACAGTAAAGACGTTTCTCAAAATAAAACTAAAAATAGACACTCCATGTGACCCAGCTTGCTCACTTCTGGGTATACATCCAAAGGCAGTACAATCCACATGTCAAGGAGATGTTTGCACTGCCATGTGGACTCTTTATAGCAGCCAGGATCAAAGATCAGCTTGGGTGTCCACTGTCAAATGTGACATACTTATATATGTGTACAAAAGAATATAATTCAGACACTTAAAAAAACACACTGAAGAAATGAAGTGACTTGCCTTTGAGAAACAGTACAGCATTTTACCTCAGGTGAGGTAAAAATACAGAAAGCACATTCTAAAATCTGTTCCTGATCCACCCATAGGTTTGACCTCGTTAACACAGGACATGTGCTGTTAGAATTCAACTGGACCTTGGAAGATACCTCCAGGGCAGTCAGTTTTGCCATGCCAGAAAATCAAGGTAAACCCAATGCCAGATAAATCCCAGGGTTCTAACCCCAGTTACCCAATTTATTGAAGGCCAGCACTGTTCACAGGGTCTCCTAAGCAGCTGGGAAATGGCAGAGCCTGGGCTTTGTGGGGTTTACAAAGCCATATGGGCCTGGGAGATGAATAGCTTGACATCTTCCTCTCCCAGATTTCTTGCCCAGGTCTTCTACAGTCCCTCCAGAGTGATGGCTCATGTCACTTATCACTAGTAAACTTGTCTTCTGGTCCTCAACCTGGAAGAATACAGACCACTTAAAAACTGGCATGGGGCTGCAGAGATACCCCAGCAGTTAAGAGCATTTGCTGCTACTGCAGAGGAATCGGGCTCAGTTCCCAGCATCTACATGGTGAATTGTAACTGTTACTCCAGTTCCAGGGAATCTGACACCCTCTTCACATCCCTGTGTCACCAGAAATGCATGTGGCATATGTACGTATGTACATGCATACATACATACATACATACATACATACATACATACATATATAAAAAGCACTCATACACATAAAAGTAAATCTTAAAAAAAAGAATCGGTGAAAACTATAAGTTATTTTCCCAGAAAAAAATATATATATACCTATGCCAGAGTGCATAGCTTATACTCACGAAGCTCTAGCAAAGGGCCCAGCACCTGGTAGGAAAATAAAGTGTTCATTTTATTTCAGTTGTGGAAATACACAACTGTTTGAATGGGCCCACAGACTCCCACTTTGCAAATCCCTATGTTTGATCAATGATTCCCCACAAATTCTGTTCAAAGCCCATTACTCTGGTGCAGAAGATCCACAAACCCTTTCTGGACCTACTCTCTCTGAGCCAAAAGGAAATAAATCTGAAAACATCATAAAATTAATAGATGTATTTTTCACAAGTCACATGAGTTGACTCCTTTCTACTTGTACCCAGGATTAAATATACCTGATATAAGAGAAGGCTCAAAGATGTCACAGAAGGTCCCTAAGGACTTGTGAGTGGGCTGCCTCACATTGCCACTGCAGAATATCACCTTTTCTCCATCCTCCCTCAGGTTCTAGTCAAAAAGATCAGCTTAGTCAGGGCACGGGCAGCACCCTGGACAGCGCCTTGGACCGCTGGACCACCGAAGGCATTCTATCACCCTTCTCAGTGGAACCCTCTTCAGGAGTCGTGCCTGTAGGGAAGACTCAGAAGCTCAAAGTGAAGTTCTCGCCAATGGACATTGGAGAGTTCGAGAGCACTCTGTACTGCCAGTAAGGAGATGTGTTCGCCAGGCCACCAGCTCTTACCCTCCTCTGCCCTTTCCTATCCTAAACACCTCAGAGCCCAGAAGTCTAAAAGAGCCGGCCTTTAGAGAACAAGGAGAATGTTGTCTAAGCCCTGCTCATCAATTCTCCCACTGCTTCCACCTGCCTACTTCCCCCTTCCTGGCCACACACAGGACTCCACTAAATAAGAGTAATTGGCAACCAGGCGGCTTCTACTCTTTGGAAAAGCTTTCTTCTACGTTCTCTGAGACTCCATTGTATACAAAATGCAAGCAGCAATCCTCATAATGTAGTGTTATTTTGCATACCAAATGAGCTGACTTAAGCAAAGAACTTGGAGCAATGCCTGGCCCACTAAGCTCAATAAACAAAGATAGGAGGGATGTGGGGTTGGTGGACCTGATCAGGTCTGGTGTCTGGTGAGAGAAAAAAAAATAAGCAAATACATACATCAGTGAAAGTCCTAGATGTGGTACCTTCTTTCAAGAAAGATACCAAAGAGGAATTCTGTAAGCCTTGGCCTAAGGTAATGGAGACCTACATGAGCTGTCATAATTCCTGAGTCCCTGATCTCATACTGCAGAGACCTGGGCCACATTAGAGTGGTCTCAGCTCCACCCTGGGGATGAATCTGTTCACATGCATTACAGTCTTCAAGGGTCTTACAATATTTTTTTTTTAGTATTTCCAATTCCTTCTCTATTGGTTGCCTAGTGGACCCAGAGGATAAGCACTTCTTTTACAACTAACTCTTATAGGAGGAAAAAACTTGGAGCCGCAGAGAGACCCTGATTCAGAATTCTCATATTCAACCCACTCATCCATTTAACAGTCAGTTAACGAATACATACTATGTAGAATTGTCAATCAAGGCACATTATGATTGATGATGAAGAAAAACCCACTCTCTGCTCATATGGAACTGACATTCTGGTGGATAGAATATTCATTTCTAGCCAACTAAGAAAGCAACAGCAAAATATAAATTCAAAATTAAAATAACCTTGTCATTTCAGAATTCCCAACCTGCCATCAGGAGAGCAAGGCCCTGTTTTGGTGACAAAAGGGCGAAGCACCCTGCCATTCTGCCATTTCGACCTGAAGGAATCAGACTACATCAGTGGTCATCGGCGTAACCCAGAGCTCCGAGGACCAGGCGCCGGACCTCTGGATCCAAACACCCGAGTGATCGAGTTCACCAGCGTGGGTATAGGAGGAAAGAATCTCCGGTGAGTCATGTGGGTTTTGCTTTGATTGAATTCATGCCAGTTCATCCTTCTGAAGAACTGAGGGAAAGAATTCAAAGAAAGCAGCTATACTGATACCTAAAAGCAGTTTTGAAGTCCTAGGGGTCACTCTAGAGATTTAACATCAGAGAACTGGTACATAAATAGAACTGGGTCCTATAACCATAGTTTTGATAGAGGGGGAGTTAGGGCATATACATTCTCTCACCCACACCTTGACCACAGAGCATCTCTTGACACATATGGCCTTGGGAGAATTATTACTCCAAATTCCAGGACTCCCATTGCCCTTTAGATCACAGCAGGAGATGACATTTTTATTTCTACAGTAATGAAGTTTCTGGTTCCCAGGAGAGACTGATCATTCTTGTGTCTACCTAAATTTTCTTGAATTTTTAAATATCTTCCCTCACTTTCTGTTATCAATTTTTCCCTTTGGCCAGGACCTTTACCATCCTGAACCCGACCAATAATACCTACTCTTTCTGCTGGACGTCTGAAGAAACAGAAAGCCTCCAGCACCCTCCAGCCTTTGTGTGCCTTACAGAAAAGGGTGTCATTCATCCTGAAAAGAAGACTGAGGTGTGGCTGGGGACCCTGCAATTCTAGCCATCTCTGCAAAGCAAGTGTGTGAAGAGAGAAGCACATTGATGAGAACCATTGATCAGCAAGTGTTTATGGAGTAGCTATCACTTTAGTCCTAGCGAGCAAGATAGACCTGTGTTCTCTTGGATGCTTGTAAAGAAAGCCCTAGTATTTGCTGGGATCTTATGAGACTATTAAGGGAGTATATGGGAACTAGACATAAATATCTGGGGATTCCTGGGACCATAGTATGAGGAGGGCATAAAGAACTACATGTATCTAAAAGATTGACAGCAGCAAAGGAACATGTTCTTACTTTCCCAAAGAAAAAGGCAAAAAGTAAGAACAAAGTCCTGCCTGTGGCTTAATCCTAAATGTCTTCACAATATTCTAGGGCAGGGAGTTAGATGTATGTGTAAACTTGACAGTCAAAGCATATGTGTAGGCTCCATGGCCAGTAAGTTCTACAAAGAATTTTATACATAGCAATAAATACCTTTGGGGAGTTGGTGAGATGGTTCAGCAAGCAGAGGGTGATTGCTGCCAAGATTGAGACTCACATAATAGATGGAGAAAGCTTGTCCTCTGACCTCCACATGTGTGCTCAGCACACACGCACACACGCACACACACACACACACACATACACATATTCACACAGACAGAGACATACAGAGAGAGAGAAATAAGTAATAATAAAGTGAGATGCTGGTGTTAGTGCTGGCGAGACAACATTTAAGAATACTTTCTGCTCTTGCAAAGGACCCAAGTTCAGTTCCCAGCCCCCATAACAGGCCTATAACTCCAGCTCCAAAGAAATCTGTCACCTCTGGTCTCAGAACACCTTTAATTGTATGCACATACCTATACATATATACATACATACATACATACATACATACATACATACATACATACATACAATTAAAAATAAAATAGTTTCTAAAATATTTAATACCTTCTGTAAAGTCACCCAAATGAATAAAGCAAGCCACAAGAATGATAGGCAGTGCTGGTGCCAAGGCCCACTGGCCCAGCGTCTTCTCTGGCAGATGATCACCACACAGGCAAATAAACCCAGGGTGGCCCATTCCTTTAGACTTTTCTGGAAATGCCAAATTTCTGTATTTCTGTGTGAATCTCTCTATCCTTTGTATTATTAGTTAGCTCATTATTTTTAACCCTTCCTAAACAAAGCAAAGCATATTTGTAGAATCCCCCCCGCTTGGCTTCTGCATACTGACAATGCCCAAAGCCATCTAGTTCAATATCAGATCCAGGAGCTAGGCCCACCAAAGCTATGGTCCTGCTTGGATGTTCTCCTTCTCTACAACCCAGAAATGTATCAAAGACTCTGCCCAATTCCTAGACAGGTAAGTTACAGAATCTGTCATACAAGACTTGCTGGTTTGGAGCAACAGTAGTGTCATTGAGGTGACATATTTTCAGAATATCTTTCCTGCATCATCTGGCCATTGGCATAGACCTTGTCTTTTGCTAAATGGAGGGCCAGCTTCCAGCAGCCTAAGTATGCAAAAAAAAAAATCCATGAATGTGGCAAGGGCTAGACTTTTCTATCTCAAGAGAAAATAGGAAAACACACACTTTCTAATAGTAACTTTCTATTTTACTTCATTTTTAAAAATTTCTTTCTGAAAATCTTGGTCTCCACACGGCTACATTCCACTGTTACATTCTCCACACAGACACATACCTCTTTTCCACAGTTCCGTCTCTTTTCTATACAGCTTCATTTCCTTGGCTCCACACAGTTACAAATCTCCACACAGCCACAGCTATACGTCTCATCTATATAGCTCTCTCACCACCCAGGGACATCTTTCTTCACACTTCTTACATGTGTCACACAGCTCTCTCTCACAGCTCCTCTACATAGCAGCAGTTCTCTAGTACACACACACACACACACACACACACACACACACACACACACACACACCTCAGCAGCCAAACTCTGGACAGTTATATGTCATGTTTTCACCATTCTCAAAACACATGATCAACTTCACAGTTTCTCTCAAGCTAGAGATGTCACATTGACCAGTGAGGAATGCTTGATTGTGCACACAGTCTGAGTGGTCAGGGTTTCCAGACAGAGAATGACATTGAAATTCAGGACCTAAGCAATTAACAATTAGTTCACTGAACCTTGAGCTTCATATCATTGAGAGAATAATATGAGGCAAAAAGCCAAGTGCTGCAGAAAAGCTATGTCCTAATGTTGTCAGCCTGACTTTGGTTCAACAGACACTTGGGAAGTTGTCCTGGAGCAAATAATCTCCAGGGGCAACTTACTCTATTTTGAATTTGCTCTAAAGTTTTAGCTAACTGTGTAAAAGCCTATCTTTGTAACTGAGAATTTTCCTATGTCAGTCTGAGTTATGAGTTATTAGAAATATCTAATATTTGAATATTATGTCTATTCATCAGATAGATTAAGCATAAATCATCTTCCTGACCATCCACAGCTATATGTGTGCCCCAAAGATGAAATCTATACACACAAGCAGTGGGAAAGCACCCAAAGCTGTTTTTAGGGAAGGAAATGCAGTGGTGCATGAGAGAACTTACAGACAGAAGCAACAGGTCATTTACAGTCAGTAACCCCACAGCTTTGACAAGTGGGGCTTCCCATCACAATTCTTCATCTGGAAGGTTGACCTGTTGAACACTAGTTATCACCTGCTGTATATTCTCCTGGCCTCCAGCACTTGCTAAATGCTATTGTTCTTCCATGAAATTCTGATCAACCAAGTACAAAGAAACTCAAGTTAGTCAGGGGCGGGCACTTACAGAAGCTTTTCCTTGCAAGTATTTCTGCTTTTTTTTCTAGCAATATGCGCCACTTTCTCTCTACCAGCCAGTTTCCTCCTGTCTTCATGAGTTATGTTTTTGATCCTTTATATCTTCACTTAGCGAATAGATGTGTCATGCCATGGCCCAGCTCAGCCTCATGGCACCTATCCCACTAGTGTCACTGCCTTCCAGCCCAGTCACTCATCTTCTGAATATTAGAGACAGGCAGGCAGGCAGACAGAGAGACAGAGAGACGGACAGACAGAGAGACAGACAGGCAGACAGATGGACAGAGAGACGGACAGACAGACAGGCAAGCAGGCAGGCAGAGAGACGGACAGACAGACAGAGAGACAGGCAGGCAGGCAGGCAGGCAGGCAAGCAGACAGACAGAGGAGAGAGAGAAAGATCTTGTTGCCTTGGTAATGATTTTTGAATTGTCTGTATGCCAACCTGTTGACAGACATGTGGGTTGTCTTTCTTTGGTTTGGGTGCCAGTTTGGGCTACTGTGCTACAACCATGCCATCCAAAGAATGGCACAGAGTACAACAATATAATCAGCAGAAGCTGTGGACGTGGTAGATGGCTCTGCTCCTCAAAAATCAGGGCAAACTGGTTGACATTGCTTGTATAGCCATTCCTACTTTACATAATGATGATCACCTGGGGAAATGTTACCTCTCATGACCCCATGCCAGTAGGTCTCCAAGGGTACAAAGAAGTGCTTCTCACTGTCCTTTTCTGGGCTGTCTTCTTAGATCGTGTTCCAGTTCCTGCCTGCTCACCTGGACATCACAGAGGCATTCTGGACTTTCTCTATCCCAGAGCACGATATCTCGGTCCCCTTCCTCCTGGTGGGCAAAACCACAGACCCCCTGATCTCTCTAGACAAGTCACATCTCAACTTCAGCTCTCTCCTCATTGGTAAGGTGGCCTGGTCAGTTTTTCATTTTGAGCTGGCATGACCTTAGGTCATCAAGATCTCTGGGAGCAGACTAGAGTGGGGTAGTCTCTCTATGACTACCTCTTGATGTCAGAATTTTTTGTCAGTTATCAGAAAGCCATATGATAGCTTCCTCTGAATCTCATTTTCAACAATAGTCTTTGGCAGCCACACCCTAACACCTTGGGAGTGCCTGGGAGGTTGGTTATATACAGTCTTCTGGACAGGTTCCTGCACTAAGTCTTTATCTTCAGAGCCTTGTTCTTTTTCATGTCTTTCTACCTCCAGGCTGTAGGATGTTTGATTAGTTCTTGGTCTGTTCCATTGTGTTCAAATTCCTTCACCTTTTTTTTTTTTTTTTTGTACATTCATTGAGTTCAAAAATTGTTATTGATGGGCTCGAGGGAGGTGTGGCTCAGTGGTGGAGGTCTTGGCAAGCAATCACAAAGCCCTGGTTCAATCTACAGTACAGAGGGTGGGAAGGTACCAGACAGGCCCAAATACTTCTTCATGGGATAAGAATACACTAAAATAAAGCACAAATTCGTCAGGTTTGCATTCCAATCCTGGGAGGAAGACTAGTAAAACCAAGTAAAATACATAGTAAGTCAGAAGTTGATACATATTATAGGAAAGAATGCAGGAGGATAGAAAGAATAGGAATGTGGTAGATGCAGCAGAAACCTATGGTATAGTATCTTATAATTCTATACATCTTTTATAAGGATACGAGTAGGTATGTAAAATACAGCTAAGACAAGAGAATTTTAAGTAATTCATTAGGTGTTTATTTGGACAACAATATTCTTGATAGCAAGTGAAACAATATGAAGAGGTGAAGAATGCTGTGATATATGTCCCAATATAATCATTATATAAATAGTGAACAACTATGTTTATGTTAATGTACCAAAAAGTCATTGTTAAATTTCATCAAAAGTTCCTTTCTATCCACAGCCTCAAAAGCCCTCCAGTAATAAAATGAGAGCTGAAGGGAAAACATAAAGAATATTAACCTCTAGCAAGAGACAGCAAATGGTGTCCTGTAGTAAGCCACTGAAACTACTTGAATTAAAATGAGTTAGGCAGGAGTGTTTACCATCACTTCTATAACTGAAAATTTTCTTAGAGATTTGAACAAATATGAAAAATCAAAGAATAAGAATATTGGGCAGGGGCTGGAGAGATGGCTCAGCGGTTAAGAGCACCGTCTGCTCTTCCAGAGGACCCGGGTTCGATTCCCAGCACCCACATGGCAGCTAACAACTGTCTGTAGTTCCAGTTCCAGGCAAACACCAAGGCAAATAAATAAATAAATAAAGTTTAAAAAAAAAGAATATTGGGCATTAACTTTATGGGAGAAAGAAAAATGAATAAGCTAAGTTGCTATGGCTAATCACTTTGTACACATAAAGCCTCAGCAATCAAGAGAGAAAAACTATTAGAATTAAGATAACTTTGGTAAGCTTAGTAAGACAAATGTGCAAAAAAAATTGTTTTATCCCTTTTTGCTATAAATACCTAAATGCAAAAACAAAAATAAAACTCTATCTACTGCTAACTAAAGGTACAATATCCAAAGATAAATCCAGTTCCAGAGACCTATATGCCAAGAATTAAGTCACATTAAAATGCTTCCAAATAAGAGCTAAACATTTGGTTAGTTCTCCCAAAATTAAATGCAAATTGAATCACATTTCAATTAGAATCTCAGCTATGGTTGCACAGGATTCACAGTTAAATTTTCAGATAGACTTGATGTTGTATAGGTATACTTGTATAGGTATGTCACAAATAACATTTGATTCACATTTATGCTAACAGAAGTTATCTGTGAAATCTTATAGCCTCAGTCTCTAAAGGACTGAGGAAGGAAGAGAATTGGATAAAATGATCCTAAAATTTTGTGGGAAAATAAATGTTTTAACATTAGCCAAAGAGGAAACGAAATAATGAGTCAGGACCCTGCACAGGAAAGTCCAGGGACATCCAAGATGAAATTCAAAGGAATTCAACATAGGGATTCTTTATGAAGATATGGGCCATCAAAGGGAATGAGAAGGTTCTCCCAATTACAGACCCAGAAAGACATTACAACTCCTGTCTGGAGGAGCAAAGGAAGAGAACAATGTCAGCAAAGTTCCAGCAGAGCTGTGGCCAGGTCAGGGAATCTACCTTCCAGAAGGAGCAGTCACTTAGGGAAGAGACATTCTAGAAGGAAGATATAGAATCCCCTGCAGGAGGAATGTCACTGGAAAACCAAAGGGAAGGAAGTGAGGTAGACCATGGCCGAGGAGGTCGAGGTGCTGAGAGTGCTCTGTGATGCCTTCCTCTTCTGTTTGGGGCATTATCTGCTAGGACATCTCATCAACCAGGCAAGAGGCCTTTGCTGAGCTGTTGTTTCCTCCCCAGGCAGAGAAGCCCGAGAGACAGTGAAAATCATCAACAAAGAGGAACATGGCTTCAGTTTTGCCTTCCAGGATAACTCCCGTTTCTCTGAAGGATTCAACAACAGCCTGATTGTATGTCCCATGGAAGGCTGGATCCAACCACTGTCCAGGTAAGTAAAAAATGAAGCCCTCAGGATTCGTGGCAGGGTCCCAGACCTGTCATTATAAGATCTCTTCTGGGCCATCAAGATGACTCAGTGTTAAAGGCACTTGCCACCATGCCTGACAAGCTGAGCTCATCCCCAGAGCCCACATGATGGAAGGAGAGAACTGACTCCCACAAGCTGCCTCTGACCCCCTCTGCACACATGCTGTTGATGTACACGTGCATGCACACACACCAGAAAAACTAAAGAAATAAAACCTAAAACGTCTCCCAACTCTAAGATTTATATATGTGCAATTTTATCTCTATCCTGCCTGACTCCCCAGTGTTTGTTTTCTTGATAAATTATGGGGCATTGAGAATTCTACTTTTTTAATGTGTAGATGGGTGTTTGTCTATGCACCATATGTGCGAAATGCTGATGAGGCCAGAAGAGGGCACCAGATCCCCTAGAACTGGAGTCCCAGACATGGAGTTACAGTGAGCTGCCATGTGGGTGCTGAGCATCAGTGCTCTTACTGCTGAGCCATCTCTCCATCTCAGTATTTTTCTCATGGCCATAGCCTTTTCCTTGTTGTCTTATGCATGTGAGTTCACAAAGCAGTACCGGACTTTGCCTGGAAAATCTTTAAAATTCACTTAATTTGGAGTGGTATCTTTGCTGTCCTTTGCTTAAAGTGTATCTAATAATCCAGTGGACTCACATTTTATTAGATTTTTACAGGCTGACCTATCAGTTAATCTGCTGTCTTGTTTCCCTATCAGTTTCCCAATTGATATTTTCTTCACACCAAAGCAAGAAGGAGATGTGAACTTCAATTTGATCTGTAATATAAAAAAGAAAGCCCACCCTCTGACACTCAATGTCAAGGCCGAGGGCTACACTATGAACGCAGAGGTCAAGTGCAGGGACAGGACAGGCTCCACCATCCTCTTGATGTCCAACCAGGTCAACACCATCAACTTCTATGAGGTAAGTATAATAAGGACATCACTGTCTCTCTCTACTTTTAGCTAGGGGACATGGCACAATGAATATGAGCTGAGTCTTCCTGTCTCAAATACTAGAGATAAGACAAACAAATCCATCCCCAGAATTATGTAGTTATGATGCAAATGTTTTTATTATTTTTAAGTATGGTAGCAAGGGACAGGAACACTTGTATTGAACAAACAGGAAAGGTTTTTAGTACTGAGAAAGATCTAAGAATTACCAACTTATACTCTAGATATAGGAGGTCCCCACAATGTGGCAGGTCTTGCTGGAAAATGCATTGCCATTCATCCAATAACATCTAGCTTATCACTGTCACCCCCCATCCTTGTTCCCCAAAGAACATTTCTCCCTAGACAAGGAATCTATTTTTTTTTCATTCACTGCTCTGTTCTCCCTCTGTCTTTCAGGTAGAGTTAAATGAATGTGTTCAGTGTGAATTCAACTTCATCAACACTGGCAGGTTCAACTTCAGCTACCAGGCAGAGCTCTCTGGGCCCAAAGCCTTGTTGCAATATTTGGACTTCACACCCACCGACAGTAGCGTAGATGTGGGGCAGTCAGAACCTGCCAACTTGTCTTTCCAACCATATCAGAAGTGTGTCTTGAAGGGCCTAGAGCTCAAAATCAAGGTGAGACCATTTAATGTTTCCCAGATGCCAAAAGAATCTGTGGTGTGTTGCCCGAGATGGTTAGTTCCAGCAATTCTTACAGGGTGATTGATTTGGAACAGCTCCCACAAGTTCTGGAGCAGAAACCTTAGCAGTGTCAACTGCAAAGCAAATGACTGTCCACAGACAGTGATGCTATTCAGACATCAAAATGAGTGGGAGGGCTGCATAGGGCAGAGAAGGTATATACATAACACTTTTCACATAAGGTATTAAGTTAAAAGCCAAGAACCATGGTGTCACATAAGGACATCTGAAAAGCACTCTAACAGCAGGTCCAACATTGGCAAAACCAACTTTCTCAGAATTCTCGAAACTGACTGCCCCTTATACCAGAATGACTAGGGCTCCATGAAAACAATGAGGTGTACAGTATTTCCCCTTTCCCTATTCCCGCCTTCCACCATCACCACCCCCGTCTCTGCAGTGAACATGCAGACAGGTAACCTCTCAGCCACTCGAGCAGGAAGAGTGGGTTTGGATGGCCTCAAAAGCTCCACTGTAAAGGAGCTGTCATTGTTACCCCAGCCTAGAAGTTCATGTGTGTGCACATGCCCTTTACCCATGAGCATCTCACCAGTCCCCAACCTACAAGTCCAAGGGGAACCTCTATTCATAGGGCTTATTTGCATTTCAACTGAATCAAAGTTTGATCATTTTACAGCTTTTTGATGAGACATTTTTCCAGAAATCAGCAACAACTGTTAACACTTGTAACCACCTAAAGGGGCAGCTGCACTTGGAGACAAACAAAGGAGCAAGGTGGAGTAGTGTTTGTGTGCAGGGGGCTTTGACACATTCCCTGGCGTCAAGACAGCCATGCTTCACATGGACACTGCATATCCTGGGGTTGTGATGCTGATGCGGAGGCCATCAGTTCTTACCTCTAACATTCTAGGGAGAGACCAAGAAAGCAAAGACTTTGCCCACAGGCCAGAGAGACAGCTTACTGTAGTGAGATTATGCTAATAATGTAAATATTTGTCCTGCCTATGGGTTTAATAAAAGCTGATTAGCCAATGCCAAACAGGAAGTGTGGGCGAGGCTACCAGGCTAAAAAAACTCAAAAACATCTCAAAACAGAGACAGATGCCAGAGAGCCACCAGAGGGAGCTGCCACAGACAGGACAAAAAGACACAACAGACACACACACACACACACACACACACACACACACACACACACACACACACACAAAAAAAAAAAAAAAAAAAAAAAAAAAAAAAAAAAAAAAAAAAAAAAAAAAAAAAAAAAAAAAAAAAAAAAAAAAAAAAAAAAAAAAAAAAAAAAAAAAAAAAAAAAATGCTGCTCTGAGAAAAGGTACCGAGCCTCATGGCTAAACAAGATGGGTTGAGTTAAGATAAAAAAGTTAACAAATTATATGCCTGGTCCCTAGGTCAATCAGCATAAAAATGATATAAGTGTTTGTGTCTCTGCGAGACTGTGTGTGTTTATGTGAGTCTGTGGGACCAAACCTCTGGTCTAGCCCAAAAAGTCGAGGCCAAAACCTTTTACAATAGCTTAGTGGTTAAGAGCACTGGCTGGGCTTCCAGAGGACCTGGGTTTGATTCCTAACATCCCAATGGCACCTGGAGACTGTCTGTAATCCTTGTCTCAGGACCTCCAAAGGTACTGCATGCATGTGGTACACACATATATATGCAAGTAAAATACCCATACATATTAAGATAGATAGGTAAATAGATGATAGATATTTTGCACATTTAATAAAGATAGGAGACCCCTTATCTTTTTATTATTATTATCATTATTATTATGATAATTTGATACAGGGTATCTTTATGTAGCATTGGTGTCCTGAAATTCACTCTAAAAACCAGGCTGACCTCAAACTCACAGAGGTCACTCTGCTTTTCAAGTGCTGGGATTAAAGCCTTCACCATCATCACCCAGATTCCCTTCTATCTTTTATTACAACCCAATGGCTACCCTGAAACATAAAGGAAGATGAGAAATTGGGCCTTTCACCTAGGCCTATTGGCAACCACAGTCCCACCTTGCAAGTTAACTGGCCATTTCTGCCAACAACTCCGTCTTCAAGCTGTACCAGTCCTGTAGGAACAAAGCAAGAGCCAGTGTGGATTCTGGATGAGTAGCTAATTATAAGCAAATAAACTCAGCCCTATTGAAACAGACTCTCAGGAGATGGCACTCTGAGACCTGTAATTTTGTAAAGCACCAACCACTTTCTTTTTTACCCTGTAGTGCAATTGCCTATCTTTCTGTCTCTAATTTCAGTCCCCTGATCCATCTGTTCTTGCAGATCAGCCATGGCCCAACATTCGTATGCAACATCTTAGGCTGTGCTGTGAGCCCAGCTGTTCATTTCTCCTTCACCAGCCACAACTTTGGGACTTGCTTCATCTACCAAGCTGGGATGCCCCCATACAAACAAACCCTCGTTGTCACCAACAAAGAAGAAACATCTATGAGGTAAGCAGCCTTCACAGAGAGGCAAGATGATCCTACAACAGCTTGAGGAGTCTACAGACTCCATGCAGGGGAAATCCTGTCTTCTAGTTTCATTTCTGTGGCTGTAATAAAGCACTTTAACCACAAGCAGCTTAGGGGAGGAAAAGAGTTATTTCATCTGACACATCCAGGTCACAGTCCATCACTGAGGGAAGTCAAAGCATGGACTACTTGCTACTCCACTGAGCATTACCTTCAGCCAGGGAGTTCACAACCAAGGAAATACAGCAGAAACCATGAAGGAATGCTGCTTCACAGCTCACCTGCAGGCTCCTGCTTGGCTCATTTTCTTATAAGGCCCGGGACCACCTGTCCAGGGATGGTTCCTCCCACACTGGGCAGTGCCCTTCTGTATCAATTAGCAGTCAAGACAATCTCCCATCGACAACACACCTACAGATCAACCTGCTAAAGACACTGGTGATTCTAGACCGTCAAGTTGACAGTTAATGCTAACTAGTTAATTTTACCAAGACAGAAATGACGGAAAAGATCCAGCACAGATGAATCCTGGGCCCCTGTATATCCTCCGTTATTATGAATACTTGGGCATTCATGAACTATCTGTTAAACATCCTCTTTTTGATTTGTAGAGCTGTCTAAGTTTGGGTTTTTATTGTTATGAAAAGACATCATGACCATGGCAACTGTTAAATTTTTAAAAATTTAAATGAGGTGGTGGCTTGCAGTTTCAGAAGTTCAGTCCATGGTAACTCTTACAAATAAAACATTTAAATGAGGTAGTAGCTTACAGTTTCAGAGGCTCGGCTGGTCAACAGCAGGATGAGAAGCATGGCAGCGTGCAGGCAGATGTGATGCTGGAGCTGAGAGTGCTGCATCTTGTAGGCAACAGGAAGTCAACTGATTGTCCCACTGAGAGAAGCTTGAAAAAAAGATGTCAAAGCCTGCCCCCACAGTGACACACTTCCTCCAACAAAACCACACCTACCCCAACATGACCACACCTCCTAATAGTGCTACTCCCTTTGGGAACCATTTTCAGACCACCACAAGAGGGCTGTGTCAACTGATTACCTAATGATGCGAACTCTTGTAGATTCTGTTTTAATTTCTCATGCAATAGATTAGAAAGAGGTTGAGAGAATTAAAAAGTGAATTTCTCTGCAGTAAATAGCACGTCTGTGCTGAGCCTAAATCTTCCAAATCAGACCTAGACTGTCTGCATCATCCCTGTAGAAGGTATCAGTCTAAGTTTTCACACCTCTTTTCAGACCTAATAAGAGAATCTAGTTCAGCCGCTAGTGGATGTCTAGGCTCAGATCTCTGTATCAGTCCCACAGAGAACACTGTGCAATGGAAAAACATTGTCTTCTACACTGTCCAATGTGATGGCCTTTAGCTGTATGTAGCTTGGTGCAGCCAGAAAACTGCATCTTAATTTAATTTTAATTACTATGAGTCTTGTCACTACCACATCAGACAGCATAACTTCAAGTTTAAATATCAGCTCTTTCATAGCTGTGACACTGAGCAAATGTGTTTTGTTTTACTCTTTTTGGTTTTTGCTGTTGTGGAGGGTATATCACCTACTAGTTTTGAGATGAAGTTTCACTGTATAGCCCAAGCTGGCCTGGATCTCACTATGTAGCCAGGCTGACCTCAAACTCATAACCCTCCTATCTCAGCCTCCTGAGTACTAGGATTACAGATATGTGTCACCATGCCACTCCCACATTTTAAATTCTTTTAATTCTCTATGTCTGTCTCTTTGCCTGGATTAGGAGACCACATCTGAAAGCTGTGGCTGGAACTCAGTCACTGTTAGCTGCTGCTACTGCTGTTATTATTCCAAATATTAAGTCACAAGACTGTCATTTAGTTTTAAATAAATTTAAAATCTTATCTACCAAGCTGGAGAGATGGTTCAGTGGCTGAGAGCACTTGCTGCTCTTGCAGAGAACTCACGTTCCATTCCCAGCGCCCATATGATGGCTCATAACCATATAACTCCAGTTCCAGGGTATCCAACACCCTCTTCTGACCTCTGGTGTGCACATGGTATGCAAACACTCATATGCACAAAATAAAAATAAATACTTTCAATCTTATCTACTTATAGTCTTTCCTTTGTGGCTTGTTGTCGTGCCTGTCTACTTAAGGCCTTGAGCTTAGTGCATCCATTAAGCTGGATGCTTTATCCAAAATCACATCAGGAAGACAGGGAATATTCTTCCAGAGAAGCCTAGATGTTCTTCTGCCCAGAGGGAGTAGGGTAGAGACCTCTGAGGGCACCAGACATACACAGTGCATATGTATATATACATATATGTTTATAAATATATATACAAGCAAGACATTTATACATATAAAAATGAAGATAAAATAAACCTTTTAAATGTTACTTTAAATAAAATAAGTTTAAAATCAACAAAAAAGTGGTTTTGTCACTATCTCATTTAATCCCTATGACAGCCCTATGAGGTAGCTGCCACTAGTCCATTTTACAGCAAAAGGAACAAATCTAAATGGCCAAAGCAGATTTTCCCAGGTCCCATGACTAGTTATTGGCAGATTCTAGCCCAAACTTGTGTCTGCCCAACTCCAGAACACACATGACACCCACTGAGCTTCGATGCCAGTGACTTCGAGGCACATTCCCCTGTGAGATAGTGAAAGGCTTTGAGAGGCATTTTCAAGAAAAAGAGTATCATCAGTGCATTCAAAGGATGAGCTTTTGGGTTCGAGACCTGCTCCCACCTGCACCTTGGGATACGACTTAGGCTGAGTAACTTGACTGAACCTAAAAGAACATGAGCTGGTCATTGCTGCCACCCTTGCCAGCCCTTTGACTCCTCTGACTGTAGGACAGAAGGACAGGAAATCTGTCATCGTTCAGCCCAGAAAGCATAGGGACCCGTCAGTCCCCCCAGTTCTTCCTTCCTGGTGCTTACCCCACCTCCTCTTGGTCTTCCCCAGCATAGATTGTTTGTACACCAACACGGCACACGTCGAGGTGAACTTCACGGTGGACGTGATAAAGCCAGGGAAGACACTGGAGATCCCAATTACCTTTTACCCTCGGGAAACTATTAGTTACCGAGAACTCATCCCCTTTGAAATCAACGGGCTCTCTCAACAGATAGTGGAGATCAAAGGGAAAGGCACAGAAATGAAGGTAAGAGACCGTGGGCAGGGCTTCAGAACTCTCCTCCTCCTTCCTCTTCCCAGACTCTTGCCCACTGGTACCCACACACCTCTCCACACCCTCCTCTTCTCTGCTCCTGGGATTGCTCCACCCAATATCATCTAGCCTCACCAACATGGTGTCCCTAATCATAGATGGTGGGAAGGAATTTTTAAACTAGGCTCAAGCTCTTCCTCAGAACCAGATTCACAGTACTGATGAACTCTGACAACTGCAACACTAGAGTGTCACATACAGCATCCCGCTGGAGGCCGTGTCTTATGCAGACAAAGGGGTCAGATGTGAACTGTCCCTCCTTCTCACCCTCACTAGTGAATGTTCCCTCCTTCTCACCCTCACTAGTGAATGTTCCCAGCCAGCTGCAGGCTCCAGGTTTACATTCAGGAACTCCTCTTGCCCAGGTGATCCAGAGCTATAGGAAATGGTCCTGACCTGATAGTCACTCCTGTGTTACTGGCATCTGATAACTAAATCTGGGATTTGTCTGGTAGCAGTATTTGTATCGTAGCAGAAGGTTTGAGAAGTCTGAAAAAAGTCAAGATTCTCAAGAATGCACAAGATATTTCAAAAATGAGCAAGTTCAATTCCCAGCACCCACAAAAGCAATAGGACATTGCCACCTCTTGTGTCTTGTCAACACAAAGCACAGCTCTTGCTCCAAAGAGAATTAGAACTAATTAATTGTGAGCCAAATATGAATGACCAAGGGTTGGTAGATAGCAAGATCTGGGTTAACCTGAGTGACATAGTCCACAATACAAAAGGCTGTGTGAGCTTTTATAGTCAGAGCAAAAGAAAGTCACAGGGGCGTGTGTGTGTATGTGTGTGTGTGTGTATGTGTGAATGGCACATACACATTGGATCAGTTAGAGTTACAGAGAGAGGAAATCTCTTCTCCTGGTTTCAGAGATCTCTATGCCTGTCTGTCTTCAGGGTTGGTGGAAGCAGTAATGAAATGAAGGTGCACTTGACCTGAGGCAGTTAGGTTGTGGAAGAGGGAGCCGCCCTTGCTTCTATGGGACACGAGCATCATGTTTGTTTTCTGCACTGATTGACAAGCTCTACTCCCTACTCTTTCTGGCCACACAGGTCTTAGTTCTGGATCCAGCCAACAGGATCGTGAAGTTAGGAGCTGTCCTGCCAGGGCAGGTTGTAAAGAAAACAGTTTCCATCATAAACAACAGCCTCGCACAGCTCACCTTCAACCAGTCGGTCCTGTTCTCCATTCCAGAACTCCAGGAAGCCAAGGTCAGTGTAAGGAAATGGGGAGACTGGGGCCAGGCCATAGGGGTTTGCACGATATGGAAAAAAATGGCTGCGAGAGTCCAGCCAGAGCAAGAAACCCAGAGAGTATCTCACCCCAAGTCTCCATGCTGCCCACCATCCCAGGCAGTCAAAGAGGAAAGATTCCTTGTTCTCCTGTCTTTATAAATCCAAAACTAAACTCTAAGTCCTGGTGAGTCAGGGTCCTTAACAGCCTGGCTGGATCAGTGTTTGCTTGACTGGTTGGTTGGTCTCTTTATCTGGATGGGAATAGAACCCAGGATCTTTCTTTCACTTAGTGTAGAAATGCTCTGCCAGTGAACTTTACCCTCAGATGGCTATATCAAATTGCCCCTTAGAGCTGAGTGGTGATATCAAATGCCTTTAATTCCAGAACTAAAGACACAGAAGCAGGCAGGTCTCTATGAGTTCCTGGTCTACAGAGTGAATTCCAGGACAAGCTCCAAAGCTCCACAAGAAACCCTGTCTCAAAAAAACAAACAAGAAAAAACCAAGTTACCCCTTAGACGGTGACCAAAGTTGTTAAAGTGACCTGTCTTGAACCATTACCTCAGGCTAGCTCCCAATGGCATGTCGTTTTGGAAAGCCCCAGGATTGTTTTCTCCCATGTCCCTCACTTTACTTCCTGCAGTATCAGTGCTCCAAGCTCTGGACAGAGTTGGAGTTGGCTTCCTCGAGGCCCATTTGGGTATGCTTCTTACCAGCAAGCCATATAGAAATGTATGCGGTAGCTCCTGAACTTCAGAATACAAGTCACCTGGAAAACTTTAGAAAATGCAGATTCCAATTATCCTGAGACACTGAATCAGCTGACCTGAGCAGATCCTGGGGTCTGTGTTTGATTAGTCCCAATATTTCCTCTTTATTATTTGTATTTTTAGTTAGTATATGAAATAATAATTTTATCTGACCTTTTTGTTTGTTTTGTCATTTATTTATTTATTTATTTATTTATTTATTTATTTATTTATTTATAGGCAAGATTTCTCTGTGTAGCCCTGGCTGTCCTGGATCTCACTCTGTAGACCAGGCTGGCCTCGAATTCAGAGATCTGCCTGCCTCTGCCCACTGAGTGCCAGGATTAAAGGTGTGTTCCACCACACCTGGCTCATTATGACATTTTTGCACTTAAGGATGTGTGTAATTGCACCTTTTTCTTATTTATCGTCCCCAACCCTCCTTTCTGTCCCTATTTACCCACCCTCCATGTTTCCTTCCTCCCCTCAGAGTACTTCTTCTGCTTTCTTGTCGTGTGTGTGTGTGTGTTTATAGATGTCAAATCTAGACTCAGCATATGAGAAAAAAAGAATGCAATGTTCTGCAGTTTTCTCCAACCTCATCCTGTCTTGTTTCAGCTCCTCCCTCCCATAGACCATTTCCTCTTCACTCATAGGCCTGCTTCCTTGTATGGCCTATGTGATCTTGTGTGTGGGTGCATACAAACACAGAGACAGACAGGCAGGCAGGCAGACAGACAGACAGACAGACAGACAGATCAGAACTGCATGGAAGAGAAAACATGTGATCTTGTATTTCTGAGTCTGACTTACTTCACTTAACCTGATATTCTCCCATCAAGGACACTTGAGAAAGACTGGACTGAGTCTTCTTGGTTCATGTTTCCTGATACTGTTTCCTCTACCACAGAGAAGGAGGAAGCATGAAATGCCCAAGAGGAGCTGAAAAATGAGACAGTACAGGAAATTGACATTTGTTGAATCACTGTCACATGGCACACATTTTACAGACATGATCTTGCCCTTCACTGAAGGGCAAATGAAGGGGAGAGGGTTTGAGTAACTTATCAAAGATGACCCAGCTGGTAACATATGAGGTTTGATCCCTGGACTGAGAGCCCCAGGAGCAAAACTTCAAGGCCCTGAGGCCTGTGGAGCCCTTCTGCCTTCAGTTTCTGAGCCACATTGTCTTTTGTCTAGGTCATCACCTTGGAGCCCTTCCACAATATCACTCTGAAGCCCAAAGAAGTCTGCAAGCTGGAAATTACCTTTGCCCCCAAGAAGCGCGTTCCTCCTTTCTCTGAGGAAGTGTTCATGGAATGGATGGGACTACTGCGCCCTCTCTTTCTCCTTAGCGGCTGCTGTCAGGCCCTAGAGATTTCCCTGGACCAGGAGCATCTCCCCTTTGGCCCTGTCGTGTATCAGACACAAGCCACACGGCGCATCCTCATGATGAACACAGGCGATGTGGGGGCAAGGTAGAATGGGTGGTAGTGTCTCCATTTAGAATTACAGCTCTAAATTCTGTTCCTTGACTCAAATGAAACATCACAGCAACAGCTACTACCATGATTACATGATAGAAAATATTGGTGCAATCCTGGTATCCATTACATGGCTCACCCAACTTAATCTCATCAACTCTAGACAGCTAATACTCTAATACAATCTCTGTTGTCGAAATACTGAAGCAGGATGATTTAAAATGCATATGGATACCCTGTCTTAAAAAAAGAATAACTAAGGCCAGACATGGTGGTATACTTTATCAAATTCTGCCCCTTGGGGACTAGGAAGTGGAGGCAAGAGGATCTGTAATTTAAGGGAGCTCTGGCTATATGTGTTCAAGGCCACGTTAGTCTGGAGTGTATGAAACTTGTTTAAAGGGATATGCTGGGGGTGTAGGTCAGAGGTAAAGCAATTGCATGGCATACACAAGGCCCTGAGTCCAATTCCCAGTATCACAAAAAAGAAAGGCGGGGAGAGAAAAAGAGGCAGGAACAAAGGGATGGAGATACCCGGAGAAGGAAGGAGTGTGGGAGAAATATGGAACAAAGTGTGCACTGTCAGCATTATTCCTGTCAGAGTTAGAGAAAATACCGTAATACAGCTCTCAATCTGTTTTAGTATAAATGAAGTATAAAAAGATTAACTTTCTCCCAAATCACATATGTATCAGCAAGCATGAATGCAAGGCTGGTAGGTGTAGATGCTCTACAGCCTTATTTCAGACATGAAGTGGGGCTTAGAGATTCCACAACCAGGAAGGGAAAAGGCAGGACTGGAACCCAGGCTCTTCCCTCTTGCTGCTCATGAACTGGCATACTGTCCAGGGTGACCACTACACACCCCAGGGGTCTTCACTGTATAGGCTCAGTGATAGGATGTTACATGGTAGCCCTGTTTTTGGAAGGGCTGTTCTGCACTATTCATCCTCTGCCTTCTGCCCATACCAAGTACCCAATCACAGGGATGGCCCCATGGGGTCATCAAGATCCCAATACCACCAAGAGCAGGCCTAATGCTCTCATGAAGGGCTTGTCATCACCCTTCTGAATCCAAACAGGTAGCACATGGGATGGTCAAGGCAACAGTCCTAAAGGACTGTGATCCTAGTCTAGCATCTTGCTAGCTATACACCTGGGGAACACATGTGTACATGTTCACACATACATTTCCTAGGTGTCATTCATGGACAAGAAGTGCAGCCAGGGAGCAGAGTCCCCCTTACCCAGAGAGTGATCTTACCCATGTTCTATAACCACATGCTCTGACAGGGCTTCCTCCTCCTAGGGAGTAGTCAAGGTGGGGACCTTGCTGTCAAAAATCCAGGTGATTTCTTTTATTTGCATACCCTCATAATATTAACAAGACTATCTCTCTTGTCTTCTTCCATCTTGGAAAAGGTTTAAATGGGATGTCAAGAAATTCAAGCCTCACTTCTCCATCAGCCCTGAAGAAGGCTACATCACCTCAGGCATGGAGGTTGCGTTAGAAGTGACCTATCATCCCACTGAGATAGGAAAGGAGAGTCTCTATAAAAACTTGCTCTGCTTCATCCAGGGAGGAAATCCTCTGTGCCTCACCCTGTCTGGGATCTGTGTGGGACCACCTGCAATAAAAGAGGCAAGTAGGCATTGGCCAGGAACAGACTCAAAGCAGGAATAAGCCTGAGGGAATTCAGTTCTCAACACCTGCATCAAACATTCACCTCCGTTCCTTCCTACCACAGGGACTTTGCACATATCAAACCCACTACTTGAATAATCTTTCTTCACTCTTTGTTTACTTGATTTGTGTTTTCTTCAACGTGTGATACAAGCATCACATCCTCAAGGCAGCCTCAAGGAGTCCATCTAGATAAAATTGTGTTGTAAGAACTCTGAGCAGGGAGCAGAGCATAGCTCCCTCAGCGAAGTGCTTGCCACATGAGCATTCTGTTCCTTCTTCTAGAGGAGGAGGACTTGGGGACTTGAGTAGAAAAATGGCATTGTTTGATTTGGGCTTTAATGGAGTCAAACCAGATGTTGACTGATGTTAAAGGCATAGACCAAAGAGAAACACTGCCCATCGATGAAGGGAGACAGTGGTTTGGGTGGTACCACTGTCACAGGAGACAGAAGAAGGTGAATATTTTACAGGTCATAAATTCAGCTAGGATGGTTGGCCACGGAGCTTGGGGATTCTCCTGTCTCCATCCCCACAGTGCTGGAGACACACCCTGCCATGTGCTGATGTATTTTATATTGAATAAAATTAGCCTGGAACATCAGAGGACAAAGCAATCTCTCCGGCCTTTTGTTTTGCTTTTTGGAGTTTTTTTTTTTTTTTTTTGGTTTAGTTTTGGTTTTGAGACAGAGATCTCTGTGTAACAATCCTGGCTGTCCTAGAACTTGCTTTGTAGACCAGGCTGGTCTCAAACTCACAGAGATCCTCCTGCCTCTGCCTCCCAAGTGCTGGGACTAATGATGTGTGACACCTCTGCCTGGCTTATAAAACACACATGGATTTAATGTGGATGCTAGGAATTGAACTCAGGTCCTCACATCTTGCACTGAAATGACTTGACTGATGTGTCATTTCACTACACAATGCAATGGTGTACTGCTGGAAAGAAAAGTGAAACCATGGCATTGGCAGGAAAACAACTCAAAAGCACGTGTTTAATGAAATAAGCCAGACTTAGAAAGACAAGTATTTTTTATTTAAAATATTTACTTATGTATTTATTATGTATACAGTGTACAGAAGAGGGTACTAGATCTCATTATAGATGGTTGTGAGCCACCATGTGGTTACTGGGAATTGACCTCAGGATTTCTGGAAGAGCAGGCAGTGCTCTTAACCACTGAGCCATCTCTCCAGCCTGAAAGACAAGCATTATATGATTTCTCTCATATTTGAAACCAGATTTAAAATTGTGTGTGTGTGTGTGTGTGTGTGTGTGTGTATGTCCATATATGGGGGCACACGGAGCTAGAAAGAAGAAACACAAAAATACTTGTCAAATGGCTGAGGGAGAAGTTAATTGTCCACTGGAACTCACTATGGGAAACACTGTTCAGCTCTCTCTTCCCTCACACGCACTCTGTAGCTCCGGCCCCTGAAATCAGTGCAGAGGAGCTGGCACAGAAAGTGATCTTCCTGCTTCTTCCAGGTGGTGAATTTCAACTGCCAAGTGCGCTCCAGGCACACGCAGACCATCCTGCTCTCAAACCGTACCAACCAGACCTGGAATCTGCACCCCATCTTTGAGGGTGAGCATTGGGAGGGGCCAGAGTTCATCACCCTGGAGGCCCATCAACAAAACAAGCCCTACGAGATCACCTACAGGCCCCGCACCATGAATCTGGAGAACCGCAAGCACCAGGTAAATTGAGGCCTTCCACCGGCTTTCTGGCACAGAGGAAGCAAGGAGCTGTGTAGACTGGGCTAGAAGACAGTTTTAGAGCTCAGAGCTGGAAGAATACTCCAATCGGGAGTGAGTGCCCGACCCTGCAGTGACAGGAAGGTCCTGGCCGGTGTCAGGCAGGAGTTTCCCCCTTTGCCCGTGTTTCTCTTAGAATCCAAGGGCTCGGTTCTGAAATGAAGCCCTAGACCCTTCATTGAGAAATTCATATGTAGTTTTTTTATTCTAAATTTCAGTGTCTTTTATGTTAGATAATTAACATATTTTATGCTTCATGCAACCAAATAACTGTACATATTGCTATATTCAAAGGGAACAGAGTTAGGCTTCACATTTTTTTTCAGTAACATCATGGTAGCTGTAGGAAAAGTCAGAAGAGGGCCAGTGAGATGTCCCAGCGGGTAAATGTGCCTGCCACCAAACCCGAGGAAGATCAGTCCCCAAGACCAACATGTTGGAAAGAGAGAACTCTCACAAGTTTCCCCTGATTCCCACACATGTGTATGTTCACACAACACACACACACTCACACACACACTCACAACACACATACTCACACACACTCACACTCACACACACACACACACACACACACACAAAATGAAATAAAATGAAAATATAATTTAAGGGCTAAGAAAATGAAATCAACAGTTAAGAGCACTTGCTATTCTTACAGAGGACCTGAGCTCAGATCCCAATACCTATGTTAGATGGCTCACAACCACCTATAATTTCAATTTCAGAGGACTTCTATGCCCTCTTTGGCTTCTGTAGGCCCTTACACTCACATGCACATACCTACAAAGAGACACGTTAAATAAAAATAATAAAAATAAATCTTTTTGAAACATAATTTTAAAAATCAGGCTGGGTAGTGGTGGCAGATGCCTTTAATCCCAGGGCTTGGGAGGCAGAGGCAGGTGGATCTGCAAGTCTGAGGCCAGCCTGGTCTACATAGTGAGTTCTAGGACAACCAGGGTGACATAGAGAAACCCTGTCACCAAAAAAAAAATCAGAAAAGGAAAGTAGCCAGTCTTTGCACTTAAAAGCAAATGCTATTTTCTTCAGTCTTCACTATCTATTCAACACAACAAGCTTCTGCTTCTGTGAGAGACCCTGTCTTAAAGGGATATTGTGGAAAGCAATAAGGAAAAAGACACAGAATCCTCCTTTGACCTCATCTACAAGCCCGTGTGTACACCACACACATACATATACATATAGACACACCACACATACACATATATACATGCCACACAGAAACACACACACGCACCACATTAAAATTTTAAAGTAAAAGTGTTAGACTTACTCACGCACCCCTACCTCCAGGTCAGGTAGGTGCCTGTTGATACAGACTCTTCTGTGTCATTCTGATTTGTCACCTCTTCTTCCAAGGGCACTCTCTTTTTCCCCCTCCCGGATGGGACTGGCTGGCTGTATGCTCTGCACGGAACTGCAGAACTCCCGAAAGCTGTTGCCAATATCTACCGTGAAGTGCCGTGTAAGACTCCCTATACTGAGCTCCTGCCAATCAGCAACTGGCTGAACAAGCCCCAGAGGTGAGGAAGTGGGTGAGCAGGCAGGGTGTGGGAACAGATGACTTCCATCATCCTTCCCCTGCTCAGGGATTACAGAGAACGTCAGGCTCAGGGTAGTCAGAGACATAGTCCTCAGTGCAGCCAGGTGTCTCATGGTCACAAACCCAGTCATCTTGTTCAGTGTTGAGTCTTATAGATTGTAGAGCACTGCCTAATACAATAGGTATAAGATAGATAAACAGTAGATAGTAGATAGCTAGATAGATAAATAGGTAGATAATATATAGAGACATAAATAGATAACTAGTAGATAATATATAGATACATATATAGATAGTAGATAGATAGGTAGATAGTAGGTAGATAGATAAATAGATAATAGGTAGATACATAGATAATAGATTCATAGATAAATGAGATAGATAGGTAAGTAGATAATAGATATATAGATAAATAGTAGATAGATTGATGGATGGATAGATAGGTGGATGGATGGATGGATAGATAGATAGATAGATAGATAGAAAGATAGAAGATAGATAGGCAGTAGTTCTGTTGATCCTACCGGTCACAGTCTTTGCTGTTGTTGAATGTCTCACAGCCTGAGCTGCTAGCCAGAGAAGAAAGCCTCTCAAACTGTGCTTACAGCAGGAGGTAGAAGGGAATACAAGGTCTAGCAGAGATCAAGTAGCCTTGTCCTTTCCTTCCACAGAGAAGAAATGGCGATCAGAAGTACATCTTCCTGAAAACTGCCTGCTTGGCATAGCAGCCAAACACTCAGATCTAAGCCTGAACCCCAGCTTTGCCAACAGCCATGCATGTTGTCTGAGCGTGTCATTGTCTTTCTTAGGGCCTCTGTTTCCTCTTCCATAAAGCTAAAGTGTTAATGAAACAAACCTCCTTTAGACACCATGACAGCTGGCTATTTGTAAATAGCATGGAGAAGGGACTACTGGGAACCTGGCTCAATACATGGCAGTTCCTGCCATTGTTAGCGACAGAATGAAGACTGTGAGCGCAGACCCACACAATCTCCGTAAAAGCAGAAGTAGACACAGCCCCCTTCATTTCTTTCTTTGGGCAATCTCACTCTCTTCAGTGGCTCTTGTCATTTCTCATTGCCTCTCTCCCCTCTTATACTGCTCCAGATTCCGAGTCATTGTGGAAATATTAAAACCAGAGAGGCCAGACCTAAGTGTCACTCTGAAAGGTCTTGATTACATTGATGTTCTGTCTGGCTCCAAGAAAGACTACAAGCTGAACTTCTTTTCCCACAAGGAGGGACTGTACACTGCAAAGGTATCACCATGCCAAAAGCACCTCCAAAAATATCTGGAAGTTTGACCCTGGGGTGTTAGAGAATAGCAGATGCTATCCTCCAGACACTATCCCCAGGCACCATAGTGTCTACTCTGTGCTGTATTGCTTAATCTGTTTATTTGTTTAATAAGTATCCATTGAGCACATGGGCTGTATTCTGTGCTAAGGGCTCATCATACACAATGGCCAAAGTCAGGCACAGTCCCTATTCTTATGAAACACACAATCTAGCGGAGGGAAACAGACATTATTCTGTCAGTGTATACCTTTCAAATGAGATAAGTGCTTTGAAGTAGGGGAACATATGTGAATCCACAAGTCATAGGAGAGTCAGGATTGAAGGTTTGAAAGTTGTTTGTTTATGGACAATATTATTAATGATGAAATCACCAAGGGAAGGATGTTAAAGAATAAAGTTAGACAAAGTCTTTAAAAGAATGTATGTCAAAGCCAGGCTGTATAGATAAAATTGCAGCCTAATAATAATAAGATTAACAACCCAGTGTATTAAGAAGAGCAAAACCTTGGATAGACTCTGCTTCACAAGAGGAACCACATGAAAGAAATCCAGGTACATACCTGACATCCCAGCACTCAGAAGTGTGAGGCTTGCCTCAGGTGTACTAACCTGAGTTACATGAGACCCTGTCTTAGAAGGAATTTGTTTTAAGTTACTACATGTAGATGACCACAGCACACAGGGCCAACACTCCCATTCTCCTGGGAAGATTCTGACAGATGAGCAGCTTCCTAGTTGTAGGGAGGGGCTACTCGGTGTTGTCTCTGGAGTCTCCCCTTGCAGAGTACCTCTTTGTACATGACCTTGAGCAAGACACTAAGCTTTGCTACACATCACTCCCTCCTCTGTGAAAAGTGACAGCATTACTGACGGATTATTATGAGGATAGTGTAGCCTGACATACACTAACCCCCCAGTAAGCATTAGATGTTGTCTGTCATTGTCATTCTGATTGACAACTCTGCAGGTATGAATCTCCCTGCAGCTTGCAGGTCTGGAGATCTCACTTGTTCTCTGGGGTTGCTTAGCTGTCCCCACTGGTAAAATTCCATCAATAGACCACGCTGCTCTAGTGTCTTCTACAGTAAACTGAGACTCTTAAATCATCTCTTGCCTACAAAAAGCAAGACTACAGTTTCTAAAGAGAAAGTCTTCCTGATGCCACAACAGTATGTATGCTTCATGTGTGCAGCCAAGTTCCTAGATAGCAGGAGACCCTGAGTGTGGACAGAGACCCTGGGCTAACATGTCCCCTCCACTAATTCCTTCTATTCTCCCTGTGAACACAGGTGATCTTCCGGAATGAGGTGACCAATGAGTTCTTATACTACACTGTGAGTTTCAGGGTCATCCCTTCTGGCATAATAAAAACCATCCAGCTGACAAGCTCCGTCCGCCAGAGTGCATCAGCCTCCATCAAATTGGAGAATCCCCTGCCCTATTCTGTGACCTTCTCTACAGAGTGCAAGTTGAATGACATCAGCCTACCTTCCCAGTTTGCTGTCCCTGCAAACTCTGAGGTAAGGCCCTGGCTTCCAGGGGACCCTTGAGGGCTAGGACAGAGGCCTCTGGGTTCATGTTTTACAACCTTGAATGTGGGCCAGTCCTGATGGAGGGCAAGAAGAATGTCAAGAAACAGTCAACCTCATGTTCCTTTCTTCTACAGCCAAAGTCTTTATGTGAACTAGGGACATTTAGCTTTGGTCTGGACAGATAAAATGGGCTCCTTTATAATTACTTTGTATATTGATTGTTTGCCTTGTTCAAAGCAAAGGAAAAACATATTTTTGTTAATTATAAAGTAACATAGAGCTAGAAGTCTACCTTAGTTGCAGAGCACTTGCCCAACATATATGGGGTATCCTGAGTTCAATCTCCAGACTACACACACACACACACACACACACACAAAGTATCATGGACCTTAGTGTGAAAAAGAAAGCAAAGTGTATAAAGTATCAGGATAAAACACACACATACACATACGCCCATGTATACATATGCATGCACACTTACACATGTACCACATACACATTTATATGCACACACATACACACACACATACACATGCCTGTATACTTGTTGCTTGTGTACAGAGTGTTCTGAAGAGGCACACAAGAACCTCCAACCATGGTTAGGAGGACATGGTCAGGAATTATGAACCAAGGGGAAGATGGGCTTTCCTTTTTATCCATGGTTAGGAGGACATGGTCAGGAATTATGAACCAAGGGGAAGATGGGCTTTCCTTTTTATCCATGGTTAGGAGGACATGGTCAGGAATTATGAACCAAGGGGAAGATGGGCTTTCCTTTTTATCCATTTTCATCAGTTTGTCACTCCAAAACTCACTGTCTAGATTTTATCAAAGTCCCCACCCTAAGGTCCCTGTCTCCTCAACCCTTGCCCGACTCAGCCTGGTCCCTTCACACGCCCCCATCTCTTCCTTCATCTCCGCTCTCCTGCCCATTGTTAGCAGGATTGGATCTGTCCTCTGTCTCCTGTATCTTTGCTATGATCAAGTGAACTCGACGCTCAAAGATTTCTCTCCAAGCCAGGTTGTTCCAGAAGGGGGCTTCAACCAGTTAGTCAGTTTTTGTTGGGGGTGCCTTGCTTTAAGTTGGGTTTGGGTTGGCTTTTTTGGGACAGGATCTCACTATGTCACCCAGAATGGCATGGAACTCATGGTCCTGTTGCAGCATTTGACCAGCTCAGGCTCTCCCTTTGAGCATTCACATAGACTCTACTGCCCCCACCAGGTCAACATTACTACAACATCTTACAGTTAAACTGAAACCACCCTCCAGCAGAAGCTGGATTATCCCACCAAATTTTCCAGATTATGTGGATTCCCTCAGTTCAGCGGGGATCTGGGCTCTCTGGCTCTCAGGGCTGGAGGTAATATTACACCAGGCTCATTGAGATTGATACTTTGGCTCTACCAACTCGCATTTGAGTTTGAGATTACCTTTCCCTTAATGTCATTATAGATGTTAGTTTGTTCTGGTTATTTTGAGCCCAGCTGATCTGTGTGTTTGGGGATAAAGTGAGTATTTAGGGAGAGTCCAAACAATGTCGTAACTACTACTGTCCTCTTCCCCTAAACCTAGAGAACTGGTTTCTATGTAATGTGAGTAGAAGTTTCACTTTGTTTCCCGAGTCAATACGAAATGTCTCAAACTAAGTAAAATTCTCATTTTAAACTGGGCATGGTGGCACATGTCTGTAATCCCAGCCCTCCAGATGTACAGGAAAGTGGGTCAGAAGTTCAAGATCACATGTTTGATATCCTAAGTTGAGTTTGTGACCAACTTGAGCTACTCGAGACCCTGTCTTTAAAGAAAAAGAAAGAAGGAAAGAATGAAACTCATGTCATCTTTTCCTTCTCCTCTGCAGAAGCATGCATAAAATAAACCAAGCTCATACATCCATGGGTCTGTTCTAGTGTCTCTGAGATAAAATAATTTCTGTTCTCATGCCAATACTTCTGTGTTTTATTTGCCATCAAATGGCAGTCATTTACTCTGGTATTAGCTTACACTCTTGTTACTCTTCAGAAATACATCAGCTATTCCTGATGTTAGGTTGTTATGTTGCTATGGCCACACCCCTGCCCGCAGGGGCTCTAAAGAGCCTCTGACGTAGGCTGTAGGCGTGCCCACCTTAAAAATCCCCAACCACGTGAGAGACTTCCTCTTTTTCTCTTCCTCTCCGCCCCCTATTCTCTTTCTCTCTGTTCTGCTTCCCTCTCCCTCCCCCTCCTTAATAAACCTAATATGGTTCCCTTGGCAGTGTGCTGGTGAGTTCTGTCACGCACGAAATACTAACACCTGACTTTTACTTCTATGTAAATTTTGAAACCAAGTTGCTTAGAAGAAATAAAGAAAAATAAAAAGAACTTTGGATATTTTTAATGAAATTCCATTGAATCTATAAGTTATCTTAAGAATTAATTGTCTGTTACCTGTTGATCTGTTACAAATTACTATCAAATTTAGCATCTTGTCGAACAACAAATGCTTACCCTGCACAGATTTCAGCTGTGGCAGCTTGGCTGGGCAGTCTTTCCTGAGGGGATGGGGGAGAGCTGTGTCTCACGAGGCTCGAGTCAGGCAGTCAACCAGTGTACCTGGTCATCACCCCAACCTGAGACTAAATAATCTGCTTTGAGACTTGGGCATGAGTTTCTTAAAACTTTATTTATTTATTTGCCTTGGTGTTTGCCTGGAACTGGAACTACAGACAGTTGTTAGCTGCCATGTGGGTGCTGGGAATCGAACCCGGGTCCTCTGGAAGAGCAGACGGTGCTCTTAACCGCTGAGCCATCTCTCCAGCCCCGGGCATGAGTTTCTAGAAAGGCTTTTAGCTCCCTGTCGGCATTTGTCTGGTCTCATTCAGTTAGTCATAGTATGGACCTCCCCCTAGGGCATCTTCTAACATGGCCCGCTTCCCTAGAGAGAAAGACGTAAGAGAAAGAGACTAACCTGAAAGAGAGATAGGAGTGCACAAGACAGCAGCTTGCAGACCTACTCTTTCACTGCCTCATCTCAGGACTGACATGCTTGCACCTCTCCTCAATTTTCTCCTGGACTTTTTTCCTGCATGTATGTCTGTGAGGCTGTCAGACTGCAGGAACTGGAGTCACAAACAGTTGTAAGCTGCCATGTGGGTGCTGGGAATTGAACCCAGGTCCTCTAGGAAGAGCAGCCACTGCTCTTAACCAATGAGCCACCTCTCTAGCCCCAATCCTGCCTGGAATTTCTTTAAAGAAGAAATCAATTGGAAGTGCTAGGATTATACCTGGAGCCCTGTGCATTTTTGGAAAGCTTTGTCCTACTAAACTACAGACTTGGTTTCCCCAGAACCCCTCATAACTGCTCTTTTGAGACAGGTTCTCATTGAATTACTCAGGCTGGCCTGAAACACACTATCTTGTATTCCTCCTATCTCAGGCTCTTGAGTAGCTAGTTGCATGGCCTGCATCATTGGGTTTGACTACTGATTTTGTTTGGTTTTCAATACACGGTTTCTCTGTGTATCCCTGGCTGTCCTGGAACTCTCTCTGTAGACCAGATTGGCCTCAGACTCAGAAATCCACCTACCTCTGTCCTAAGTACTGGGATTAAAAGCATGCATCACCATTGTCCAGCTCAAAATTTTTTTTAATGCTGGGAAATCAATTTAGGGCCTTAGGTGGCTAAGCAAGTGCCCTATTACTTGATCTATATTCCCAGTCCCTGACTCTTGATTCAGCGTCTTTAACAGTTCTGCAACTCCACAGGCTTTCTGTTTCTTCTTGAGTCTGTTTCTGTCAGCTATATCTATCTATCTGTATTTGCACTTGTCTATTCACATCATTTTTGTATCATGCTGTGTTTGTATCATGTGTTTTAGTGATGTTCTTCTTATTCTGATTACTTTTCAATAAGAGTTATTCTTATTTTTAATTTTAAATTATTTTAATGATATGTGTGTGTGTGTGTGTGTGTGTGTGTGTGTGTGTGTGTGTGTACGCATGCACAGGAGTGCAGGTGCTTGAAGATGGTAGAGGTTTTGTATCCTCAAAGAGACAGAGTTACATACAGGTGGTTGTGAGCCACCTGATGTGGGTTCTGGGACTTGAACCCTGGCCCTCTAGAAGAACAATGTGTGTTCTGAACTGATGAGCCATCTTTCAGCCTGTGTTTGTTTTGTGTTTTATTAATAATTATTTATAGTAAAATATTTTAAGATATATAAAAGTATATAAAATGTCTTATAAAAAAGATTCCCATACCCATTTTCCCCAGACACAACACTAGGAATGTTTTTTGCCTTCAGTTTTGGTTTTAGTTTTCTAAGTCAAGGATTGTCTGTGTAACAGACCTGGCTGTCCTGAACTCTGTAGACCAAGCTGGATTCAAACTCAGAGATCAACCTGCCTCTGTCTCCCAAATGCTGGAACTAAAGGTGTGCACCACCACCGCCTGGCTAGGAATAGCTGTTCTTACAAACTCTTTTCTACATACAAACAACAAAACTGGGCCAGCAATGTGGCTCACTGGGGAGAAGCTCTTGCGCATAGACTTGACATCTTGAGTTTGACCCTTAAATCCCACAGGTAGCAGGAAAGAACCAACTCCAGAAAGTTGTTCTCTAACCAAGTGCATATGCGTACACACACAATAAATTAATCTTTAATAAATAAGTATGAGCTTTATGTATTTTTTCAGAGCTCCTTTCTTCTACTTACAATAGCAACACCTCTCCTTACAATTCTACCTCATTTTTTATGGCTGTTTAATATTCTACTGAGATGAGACGACTCCAAATCATTAAACCAGTCTCTTACTGGGTGCTTTTGAGTCATTCTCTCTCTTTGCTTTATAAACAATACCCTTTGGTTCTTGTTTGATTTTGTAAGAATGGGGGAAAGAAAATGTTTCCCCTCTAGTGGATGGAACCCAGGAAATCTTGAGAATGACGGTGTGCAAAGAAGGGGCTTCCTGCCCTTTAACTGCCTGTTGGTTTCCATAAATGTGCTTCCCTGGAAAGGGGCCAACACAGAGAGAGATTTGGGATGGAGAAATATCTAGAACAGAGAAAGCCAGGTGGAGATGAAAGAGAGAGAGAATGGGCTAACCTGGGCTGAATTTCCCAGGCTCAGGGTCAGCTTCGGTATTTATAGGAAGCATTATTTTTGCCACCACCTGCTCCAAAGTCAAGTTAAGGTCACTTGTGGGAGAGGAAAGACAAACTTCCAGCATGACAAGAGCCTCTGTCTTCTCTTTCAGGGGACATTCTCATTTGAATTCCAGCCCCTAAAAGCTGGAGAAACCTTTGGAAGACTGAACCTGCACAACAGTGACTTAGGTTACTACCAGTATGAGCTTGTTCTGAAGGCCTTGCCAGCACCTCCTGAGAAACCCGTCCACTTCCAGACAGTTCTTGGCAGCAATCAAAGCATCTTAGCAAAGTTCACCAATTATACCCGGCAGAAGACAGAGTACTACTGCAGGGTGAGCGGACTGTGGGGCGAGCGGGCTCCAGGGTGGGGTGGACTCAGAGTGAGTGAGCTGCAGGCTGAGCAGGCTCTGGGTGATTTGCTTAATCTTCTAAACTATAAATGGAGATAATGCCCCTGTCTCAGCCATTTCCTGATACTATAAATGAAAAAGAGACTGGATAATTTATAAAATGAATAAATAAATAAATGAGTATTCAGCCCACAATTCTGGAAGCTGAGTGGTCCAAGACCAAAGGGCTATATCTGGTAAGGACCCCTTGCTGGTGAGTACTCCCTTGAGAAGTCCCAAAGTCTAAAGGATGAATCCATGGGGAGGAAGACACAGATATACTCTCAAGTCATTATTAGTCCATCAATCTGCTACTCTATGGATGGATTCACTCATACAAGAGGGCTGCCCTCATTACCCAGTCTCCTCTTAGAGATCCCATATCTTTAATACCTCACCAAGGATATTAATTTTCTTTTTTTTATAGTTCACCAAAATTACTTAGTTTAATATAATTTGTGATATTAATAAATCAAAAAATCATGTGCTCATCCAGACAAATGCTGTAGAGGGGTTAAAAGATTCAATCTTGAGTTATGAAAACCTGCTGAAGAAATTAATTTTCAACATGGGTTTTAGTGATGACATCTAAACCATAGCAGGCTGCAACCTGCAACTTCACAGGAGTACCACGAGCACTTTCATGCATGCATTGCATCTACAAAGCCCACTCCTTAGTACATAGACCACAGCAAGCATCCCATATACATTAGCCATTATAACAGTTGGAATGTAAGGCAGAAAATCTAAATAACAGCAAATAGAGATGTGTGACTCTCACAACAGTCTAGATGTGAGCAGTCTTGTCTAGTATGGCAACTCCATGACATCAGTCACCCAGACTCTTCCTTACCCAATATGCTGTCCCTGTAAAGTTCCTTTGGTCCTCATGAACCAAGATGGATTACCATGACATTCATACAGGGAAAATGAGCTATATACAACACTCCTCCCAATATCTCATTGAACAAAATCTCACAGGAGTAAGCTCAGCCGTAAGGGGAACTAGGAAGAGGGACATTTCAAATGTATAATCATGTCCCTAACAAAAATCAAGACTTTATTTTTATAACAAGAAGCATAGACCTCTTGACTGTTGTATCAATTAAGAGAGACTAGATTATGTGTAGTAACCATCCTGAGATCTGGATATCTCAAATGGAAAAAAAAAACAAAAAACAAAAACTGTTTATTTCTTGTTTGTGCTATCTATCCAGTGAGGGGCCACAGGAGAATCAGTCACTTGGGGATTCTGCTGAAGAATAACTCCTATCTCAGATGTTTCTGACCATAGCATTTGAGGGGTAAAAAGACCCTGGTTGAACTCACGGACAATTACATGTCCTAGGATACAAATAACACCTTTTAGTTTTGTTCAAGTCAGAATGCCCCATCTTCCACGTGGATGAAAGGGGCGAGGAACTAGATATGGAGAACAGGTCCCATTCTCTCTACCAGCATCGTCTAACTGTACATCTATCTCAAGGTGCATTATTAACATCTCTTAGGAGCAAGGTTGGCATAGTAATGAATGATACTTAGCTGCAAAGACCTCAGCTCTGTAATGTATAGGATATCATATTACAGCCAGCCCAGACTCACACAAACATTAGTCCACTAATGACAGAGAGTGGAAAGGCTCAGCTTGGACTCCTGATAGTCTCTTTAGGATCCTTTGTGAGTCAAGGTACCCTGTTTCCCTTTCAGACGGACTGTCCTGACTTCCACACAGAAAGAATCATTAATGCAGCCCCAGGAGCCCAGGGTGGCACCGAGGTCAGCGTGGAAGTCTTCTTTGAGCCCAGTCACCTGGGTGAGACCAAAGGCATCCTGAGCTTGACATCACTCATAGGTGGTGAATACATCATCCCACTCTTTGGAATTGCTCTGCCCCCCAAGCCCCAAGGCCCCTTCCTAATCAGAGCTGGATACAACATCATCATCCCTTTCAAGAATGTCTTCTTGCATGCAGCAAACTTCTCCTTCATTGTGGAGAACCCGGCCTTCACCATCCGGGCTGCAGAGTCCGTGCGGCCCAAGAAGATCAACAACATCACAGTCTACTTTGAGGGGAACCCATCAGGCAGTAAGACTCCTATCACCACCAAGCTGATTGTCACCTGCCCTCAGTGTGAAGGTGCCGAATCCGGAATCAAATGGGTTTATTATCTGAAGGGGATCACTCCATAAGTCACAACTTCACCAACCGATGCCATCTTCTCTGCCCACAATCCATGTGCTTTGCTGTCCTGATGAAGAATAGAGAAGAAAATGGGAGAATTTTCCAAGGACTTTCTTATATGTGTTCAATTACAGAGCTATTTCTATATTATGTTTTACAAATACAAATATAAATTTATATTTCACATTAAAATTTATAGTGACACACAACAAGTCTACATTCGGGCTTAAATGAATCAGTGACAGTCTCAATAGTTGTGTTCCCAACAACTAAGCACTCTGCAATGTTCCCAGTTGGTAAGGAGACATGGATATCCCTGCTCATGACCTTCACACGGCACTTACAGGTGTCCAGTGCGGGGAACTGATTCTCCTTCAAATATCATCAGTCTCCAGATATGACTCCATTTGACATGATATCATTTCTGCTTTCTCACAAAAGCTAAAAAGTAATCATCTTCAAAGGGGTGAACAAGTCACATTAGGGCAATCTGGGGATGCTGCTCCTCACTATTTCTCTAGTGTTTTATTCCATCAGCCTCCAGATCACATATCTATTTGCTGTAGGAGGTTAAGTTCTCACTGGAATTTGAATCCTGGAGAATGCTAATGAAGACCCCCAGCTCTTCCTTTCCTCCCCATCAATGAGTACAGCAGTCAGTTGGAGGCCACTGGTTCTCTGCTTATGTGTTTATACAGTCACCTAATTCTCACCCAAATCCTATGCAAATACTAATTGAATTGGGCTGAGGTGGAGCGAGATTATCATGTATTCTTATAATATGTATGTATGCACATATAACTGCAGGGTGACAACCAGGGCCGTGCAGGAGGCATAGTGTTTCCTTTGTGTTACTCCATCACAGTCAGGAATCACTCCATGGTAAAGACCTCACCCCAATATTATATGTTGAAACTGCAACTATGTCACATGCCCTTAAAGGGTGGCTGTCTAGGTAGGTGTCTTTCCTGCGTGCCCACCAGGAAGCTCCACCCACACAGAGATGTGGAGCACCCACCTCAGCCCAAAGACCTGACCCCACACCCACTTCTTCTCCCCTGGGCCTCACTAGGTGTATTAGTAGGACCCCTGGTCTGCGGGACCACGTGTTAAGTCAATATGGTTAAACACTGTTTCTGAAGTAGATTTGTTTCTATAGACACTTGCTCTCACTGAGTGTCTGTCCCCTGCTTGCACCACTTCACTTTTCCTTATCTTAGGCAGCTCTCCTGCAAGACAGAGAAGGTATGAAAGCTGATGGCCACTTGGGAACCAAGTCTCTAAAGAAGTGGATGTTCAAATGGTCCACCCCAGAAGAAGCATCTGGAAAGCTGTTAAAGACCCAAATTCTCAATCTCTATCATAGACTTGTTGAGTTAGAATACAGTCCAGCAATCTGCTTTTTAGTAAGTGTAGTACCTATTTTATAGGCTTGGAGGGGATAGTTTAGGGGTCCTCTTTGTTTGGTTGGCATTTGGTTGGGCTCTTTTGAGACAGGGTCTCAAAATGTAGTTCAAGTTGGCCTTGAACTCCATTCCTCTTGACTCAGCCTCATGAGTTCTAGGATAACAGTTTGTAGTAGCACATTGATTTAAATGGTGTGGGGGGGCAGTGGGGCTATTCATGTGTCATGGTACTTGAATAGGGGTCAGAAGAGAGCCTCAAGTGTCAGTCCTTGCCTAGACTTGCCCCAGTCTACCTAGGGGCAGGGTCTCTTTCATTTACTTCTGCTTATGCCAGGCTAGTTGGCCCATGAGCTTCCAGGGGCTCTCCTGTATCTGTCTCCGATCTCCCGGCAGGGGCATACTGGGGTGCCAGACACATGCACTAGGGTCTCCAGTTTTTAGTTAGGTTCTTGTTTTCAAGTGTCGATTGTCAGGGTTGTGTAGCAAGTGATTTGCCCACCCAGTCATCCCCCAAGCCCTTAAAGGTATTTTATCAACATAGAAAGAGCTTCAACTTTTTTGAACCTCCTCAAAACTCTTGCCAGTACATGCTATACACAACTAATGCCAAATTAGGCTTTTCCTATAATGTTTGTAAACTCAGACCAATAGTTAGTTCATAGCCAAGCCATTTTACAGGCAGTAAAGAGTCTACTAATAGGGGCCAGCAGCTGAAGGCACTTGCTGCCTCACCTGACAACTCAAGTTAAGTCCTCAAGACCCACATGGGCAGAAAGAAGTGACTCCTGAAAGTTGTCCTCTGATTACACACACACACACACACACACACACACACACACACACACACACACACACTCTAATGATGTCATAAAATAATTTTAAAATAATAGATATAAAGACAAATAGTTAGATGATAGATTTTTTCCATTGGTTGGTTGAGCAAAGACCACACTAGCCAATAATCTGAGAGGATGGGAAAAATCAGTGAGGCACTGTTTTAACTGGAGGACACAGAGGCTACATAAAGTCAGCTGTTTCCTAATTTTAGTTTCTATCAGAATCTCTGGAGAGAACTTGTCAAACTAGATTTCTGGGCTGTTCCCCTGAAACCCCAGCTAAAAGTGGCTTTGTCTTTGAAGAAACTGCTTTGATTAGGGTACAACCTCACCTACAGCCACTCAACTCAGTATAACCTGACTTTTCCATGCACTGGTTATAACTGTTGTTAATGGTTACCAGAAAACCATTCCAAAGTCTATAACAACAAGCATACAAAATGGGGCTGCAAGATGACCCATTGCCATAAAAGAGAGGCGAGCTTGCAGCATGTGAATTACCCAGTAATCTAGAAGAGTTGGAGTAGGGGGTGCTGGCCAGCAAGGTCAGAGAAGAAAAGGACAGGCAGAGAGGCAAAAACAGGCCCTGGTCTTGGTTCACAGTACCGCTGGTAGTCCCAGGATGAATAAGTGACCTTAATTACTCTACATCTCTAAGAGATCAGGAAAGTTTCTTTCTAGAAACTTCTGTCCTAAAGGTAGACAAAGCATTGGGTTGACCTTTATAGAGAAGTTGGTTTCTTAGCAACCTGACTTAGAATGCAGTTTTGGGAGAAAAGAGTTCCTACTGGTTGGAAAAGAAAAAAAGAAAACTTCCCAGCTTCAGTTGTTAAAGGTCTTATCATAGCATGAATAGTGTGAGCCTGGGGAAGTTCAGTTCACCTCTACAAAGGAACCAACCCAGAAAACAAAGAAATGAGTGAAATACTCTACTAAACATGGGTTTACTGGAACACACAATGTAGAAAACAGACTAAAATTACCCTATTACCCTGGTTTAATTTTTTTATTGTATCAGTCATCATATAATCCTGATTACATAGACTTTGCTCAGCATTTTGGAATGTCCTTGACAAGTACCTGATGTAAAATAAAAGAAAAAAACTAAGATACAATACATTTTCTCAGGGCATGAGTCTATCTACATCTACCGAGGTTTTCATACTAGTGGGGTTCTTGTGGGTCTCCTTCCTCCATTCACTGGATTGTGTTGGAAAAGCTTTTGCCACATGTGAAAACCCTTTGTGTAAGAAAACACATTTATGGAATTTTGTTGGTTAATTTCTCCATGACTTCTTGAGTTTTAGATTAGGCCCAGTGTTTGTTTATTGTGGGCACATAACACTTGATTGCTAGCCTAGAAGCTTATGGAATTTTGTTGGTTAATTTCTCCATGACTTCTTGAGTTTTAGATTAGGCCCAGTGTTTGTTTATCATGGGCACATAACACTTGATTGCTAGCCTAGAAGCTTAAAATAACACAGTTGATTCCCTCTCAGTGTCTGTGGCTCATGAGCCCACATGAGCTGGGTTCTCAGTCCAGAGATTCACAAGTCTAAATCAAGGACCACCCTCATCTTCATGTGAAGACCCAAGTAAGAAAAGATATGCCTCTGAGTTTCCCCTTCTGTGTTGTCAAAATTCATTTCCTGTATCTTACAGCTAGAACCATACTTTCTCAGCATTGATAGCAAGGGCCTGCTCTCAGCAACTAAAGCCACAGTCATTACCATCATAAACTGTTCACAACATGACGCCTGGGACCATCAGGAGAGTCAGTCTTCCTAGGTCAAATTTCAAGCCACTTCGAGCTCCCACTTGATTATATCAGGCCCATCCACAATAACCTCACCCCTCTCCCTTTAATCCAACATCAGTTATGGACCTTAATTACACTCGCAAAATCTTTTCTGCTCTCAAACTAATAATTGTGGAGTATCTCATTGTATTTACAAGAGTTTTTCACACTCAAGGACTCTGCCTGTCACAACCCCTCACTCACTGTGTCTCTGATCTATGAGCTAAAGCTGATGCTCCACTTTCAAGATCATGGTACGCTTTATGTGTAGACTTTTTACTTGCTAAAACGTGTAATAGCTTGGATCTAAAAACAAATGCCATATTCATTGGACTCAAGCTAGGCCTCCTTCTCCTAAGTTCCTGACTCTGAAAGTTTTGTTGAATTCAAATATATCCCTCTGTTTACCGCATGTTTAATCACTCTGTATCCACAAGCCCCTTCCTGATTTTATCACACAGATGCATTTTCTGTTCCATTCAATGTGACAACCCAAAGCAGCTGTATTGCAATGGTTCCACCTAGATGCTTACCTGCCTTCAGCAAAATTTGAGGCTGCTGTCTGTAACCTAGCCCCCCTCATATCAGAGCATGGACACACAGGTCAGTTAGTGTTGTGGGCATCCACCAGAGAAGACTACAACATACATTTAGGTCAATAGAAAGTCTTTATTAGTTGACCAGCAACTACAATGACTTTTCAGGATCCCATTGTAGTCCAAGCCTTTCTCGGGGTGAGTTTTTATGCACAAAACCACATCTTAGACACAACTCAGTTAGCAAGAACAGTTAGCCAGAAGCAGAACAACAAAGTTAACATATTTAGAGACTTTCCCAGAACCATGGATTGATGGGTTAGGTCTCTGTTTTCACTTTGACAAGTGGTGCTGTCTACATGCTGAGTTTAATGGCCTGAATGGTGCGTCCATCATGGAGTCAGTTGTGCTAAGGTCTGGGGGTCTGTTAACAGTTAGCACTTGCAATTTTAGAAGATAATACCACCTTTAAATGGCCAATATTTTAATATGTCTTAGAAAACATAATTAAATCTTTTAGGTAACAAGCAAGGCTAAGGTGAAAACTTAATATTTGCTTTTAAAGTAAATAGATTTGAAGGTCTGGTGAGTTGGCTTAGCCTGGAGGATATTTAGCCAAACAAGCCTGGAGACCTGACTTCAGATCCCTAGTACCCACTTAAAGCCTGGTAGGGGTGTCTAACGCCAGCACCGGGGGGGGGGGCAGGGGGGGAGAGGTAGGGGAGGTGGAGTCAGTCAGCAGACCATTCCTTGGGGTTCACTGGTCAGCTATCCTAGCCAAATCTATGAGCTTCAAGTTCAGTGAGAGACTCTGTCACGAAAAAAGTCAGGGCTGGAGAAGTAGCTCAGTTGACTGACAATCATGATGCCTTTGGTTCAATCCTCAGCACCACATAAACACCATGTGATGGCACACACACACCTGTAGTCCCAACACTAAGGAAGCAGAGGCTGGAAGGTCATAATTTTTTTAGTTACTATCTTACTAAGGTTTTAACTGCTGTGTAGGAAGGATTTTCTGTCCTGCCAACAGCTCCCAAATAAGGGCTTATATTAATTATAAATGCTCGACCATTAGCTCAGGCTTGTTACTAGCTAACTCTTACATTTAAATTAACATATATTTCTTATCTTCACTCTGCCATGTAGCTTGGTGCCTTTCCTCAGTATGGCAGGCCCATCTTGCTTCTCTCTGCATCTGCTGGTGACTCCAGACTCCGCCCTTCTTCCTCCTAGCATTCTCTACCACCTTACATTATTCTGTTCAGCTATTGGCCATTCAGTGTCTTTATTAAACCAGTCACAGTGACATATATTCACACAGTGTAAAAGAGTACTACATATTTCCCCCTCTTTGTCTAATTAAAATGGTCGGTTTTAACTTTAAAATACTAAAATTATATATGACAAAACAGTTATCAAGTAAGAATTAGTTACAATCTCAAATCTTTATATTTAGCAAAATTAGAGAAAAATACTCTATTTTCTATTTTATCTTCATGACTCTAAAGTTTTATGCCTAATTAACATTTTATCATAACTGAGGAAAACTATGATTATCTAGTCTTTGACTCCACCAAAGACTTCTGAAGGGTGAAATGTCACTAACGGAAATCTGGCTGCCTGGACAGTCACCTTAAGTTCTTCTCTAACACTAAAGAATCCATCCTTGGTCTATAGGCCTAGCATATCTGACAAACTTTTCTCTGAAGAAGGAAATTTTGAAGAATTCTCCTGCCTTGGCTTGGCAAAGTCTAGCAGTTGCTTTCTTTTGTGTCCTGCTGGTCCAATTTGGACGGTATACTGTCAGCAATTGAGGCAAGGGCAGGTTTTTTTTTTTTCCCAAATGAGTAGTTTTGCCAAAAAAGAAAGCAAATTCCATATACAGTTTCTTCAATGCCCATTATCTTCCTGAAGAAAATTGGTAATGCTAAGAGCAGACATATCTCACTGTTTTATGTGGTTTCTGCCCAGACTTTCAGGCCTGGCCTCAAAGTTCAGACCCACTCACAGCCCCACTGCCACTTTGCCCCAAGAAACACACAAAAGCTTATATTCATTTCATGCTGATCAGCCTAGGGCCCAGGCATATTACTAGCTAGCTCTTGCTCTTAAACTAATCTATTATTCTTACCATGTTCAGCCATGCAGTTCAGTATCTTTTCTCTGCAGCATTTCAACTTCTTTCCTCTGCTTATGTCTATGGCATATCTGTGGCTTCTCTTGCACAGCTCTGCTCTGCTTTGAGATGTTCCCAGAGTTTCCTTAGTCTGGAAACCCCGCTCACACTTCCTGTCTGCTTTTGGCCAATCACCATTTTTATTAAACCAGAAGGCAGGACAATTATTTACAGTGCAACATAATTCCACTACATCTCACTGTCATGAAAAGCCTTGGGTTATTAAACATATAAAGTGCCATATTCTGTGAATCTTTGAAGTGTTTGAAGACCATCTATCTAAATTTATCTATGTATAACCTTAAAGACATATCTTATATGACTAAAAGCTAAATTAATGACTATTAATTTGTATTTCTTAATTAGACATTATATTTCTAAATGAGCTGCATAAACACAATACCCCGTACAAAAGTTGAAATATACATACAGTATAACAATATTAACTTTAAATTTGTATCAATATACCAAAAGTCATACCAATGTGAAATATTTAAGACTAGTAGTTGGATTTTTTTTTTTTTGGTTTAGAAGTAGATTTAATAATCTATCATTTTATCCTATCATTTCTATATCCTCTTTTTCTTTTCAAAATGGGATCTCTAAGATCTAATATCTTTTGTTTAGTTTTTTAACTGATATTAATGACAACTTGTAACTAACTCCCTTAAATAATAACCAACATTTATAATCAATATTTTGGAAATGTGCACATCACTCTCTAAACTACTTCCTATTGTTTGAGGGCACTGGTAATCTTTGGATCCTGAGAAAAATTAGGATAATGGTTAAGTCTTGGTTGTACTATTTTGTGAGGCTGAATCATCTCAGTCAGCAGCCTTGAAACTGTTCTGGATGCTGAATCACCTGGACCATCCATTTTTATTGGTTTCTTGTCTCTTGTTCTGAAAATACATAAACATTTAAAGGTAATGTATCTGTATTAGTATAACTATAGACTATACATTGTAAGTAAGTCATTTTTGTTTTATGTTTGATCAGGCAAAATATACATTACATGTTTTGTAGCTAAGGTTTTCAGTGGGTCTACCTTGATTAAATCTGATTATCTTTGACTTTGAACAAATCCACAGCCTTTTATTTTCTGTGTGAACAAAAGCATAACCTCTTCCCCAAAGTAATACATTTTTACTTACATTTTGAAGTTAAGACATTTTTAATATATTGGTTGGTTTAATTTAGCAGCTTTCATAATCCAATGTATCTTAGCAGCTATTAATTCTTTCTCAGCAGTCAAAAAAATTCAAAGACAATACAGTAACATACAGTATCCAGACTGTTTATTCACCTCTTTATGTGGCTTTTTTCTTTTATATTACCTTACTCCCTTTTTAAGGTCATTATTTTAAAACTATATTTTTTAGTCCGTGACTATATTACTCTTTTTTTTCTCTTTCCCAAGCCTATGTATTTTTTTAACTCACTGTAAGCTGTTTAGAGGGGTTTTCTTTACATCTAAATCTGTCTTTACTGTGTATCTATAATCTTTTTCTGACCATGTGAGCCTTTAAACTGTTAAGGGACATAGCTAAGACCTCTGCCTCTGTTTTGGTGGCTGGATCCCTCCACAGGCAGCTGTCAGGAGTCACTTTTCTGTACTACAGCCATGTGAGAGACTAAGGAAACTCACCATGTGGCTCATCTCATAGTATGCTGGTGGCTTAAGCCCTCAGACAACGCCGAGAGATGGATGCCAGCATGAGGGATGAGACACTAGGAAGCTGCTCTTGGCTCCATTACTGTGTGTCTAGAACTCTTCCCCAAGCTCTCAGGTTTTATATGGATGTAGTTGTCTAACCTTTGGGTGCCACTGTTGTTAAAACACCATAACCAAAAGTAACTTAGGGAGGAAACAGTTTATTTCACCTTATAGCTTAGAAGTATATCACTGAGGGAACTAGAAGCAGGAGCTGATGCAGAAATCAAGGATTGCTGCTTCCTGGCTTGCTCCTTAAAGCTTGCTCAACCTGCTTTCTTATAAAACCCTGGACCATCAGCCCAGGCAGGGGTGGCCCACCACAATGGACTTGGCTCTCACACACCAATCACTAATTGAGAAAATGTCCTATAGGCTTGTATACAGCTTCTGGAGACATTTTCTCACTGAGGCTCCCTCCTTAGATGATTCTAATTTGTGTCAAATTGGCATAAAAACTAGCCAGGACAGTTATCTTTAGCTGAATAGCTTTAAGACCAGCCTAGGACACATGAGACCTTGTCTCAAGGTCAGAGTGAAAAAAATAAGTTATAGAGGATACCTGACCTTGGGTCTCCATACACATTTGAGCATATATATGAGTAAGTTTTAGAAAGTGTATTAAATACAATCTGGGTATTTAGCTCAGTTGGTAGAATTATCTAAAAAAAATGAGACTCCGGGTTCCATACCAAGCACCACATAAAATCAGCTGTGATGATGCACGCTTGTAATCCCTGCACTCAGCAGGTGAAAGCAGGAGAATCCGGAGTTCAAGATATCCTCAAATTATATAGGCAGTTTGAGGTCCCGTCTTGAAAATAATAATTGGGCTAAACAAACAGGTCTACTGCCAACCCTGACGACAGGAATTCGATTCTAGGACCCCCGCATAGTAGAAGGGAAGATCCGACTCCCCCAAATTGTCTTCGACCTCCAAACACTCACTTTGATGCATGCACACACTCATACAAATAAAATGTAGACAAATGGCTAGGAAATAGTGAAAATGATGAAAACGTTGGCATAAGCGAAAGTGACTATCAAATGACTAAAGGACTAAAGCATAAATTAAACTGAGTTAGGCTCTACAGGCTGGCTGTACGATAATCTCTGGCAGCACGTCTGAAACCCCTCCCACCACCTGCTCTCCACTCTCACATACAACTCTGAACTGAGCCGTGGGCGAGAAGGAGGTGGAGCCCTGAGTCGTGTGGCCAATGAGCCGCAGAAAGCGCGCGGGGGCGTGGCCACGAAGGGGCGGAACCTTTGACCGGCGGAAGGCGGAAGTGCCTGCGGCATCACATGACCCGAGTAATATGGCCGCGGCCCAGTGAGCGTTGCAGGTGCTTGGCTGGAGCTGGCCGCGTGAGCGGTGGGGCGGTCCGGGTAGCGCGTGGGAGACCAGGGTCCCGTCCCGGCAAGGTACCTGAGGTGGCGCGCGACGGCTGGACAAAGCAAGCGGGCCCAGGGCGGTGCAGCCCATGAGTGGGCTCCGGGGTCCGCGCCTAGCCGCTCACTCCCCTCGCCCTGGCGCAGCCCCGGCAGCCTCCGGTTAAGGTGTCTCGAAGCTCCCGGGCGCAACGCGAGCTGCCACCATGAACCCGGAGAAGGATTTCGCCCCGCTCACGCCCAACATCGTGCGAGCCCTGAATGATAAACTCTATGAAAAGCGAAAGGTGGCAGCGCTGGAGATTGAGAAGTAAGAGCTCCTGGGACCCCGCCCTGGCTTTGCAGCTTAGCCTGGTATTGACCTCAGATTCAGCTTTTAGCACATTACTTTAGAGCGGGAAATCCAGGAGCCCCATCTTTGCCAAGTTCTTTAACCTCCTGGTGCCGACTCCCCTCCCCTCCCAAATAGCAGCTGTGAAAATGAACTGACTTCCCGTATGTGCAGTACTTAGCACAGTGCCTGGCACCCGGGGAATTCTCATTGTGGCTTCAATCAAAGCCAGCAAGATTAGAAAGTGGCCTCTCTGAAAGGGTGGAGAACTTGCTTGTGATGTTGTCCCGCCGGCTCTTTTCAGCTTCTGAAGAGACCGTTAAGTGGCCAAGTGTAGAAAATCAGGTCAAAGCATGATCCATTGCTAAAAGGATTGTCATGTTTATAGTCCTGTCACACCCTTCATTGCAAGTGTAATTGGGGAAATTTGGCCTTCCTCTTCTGCAATATTATACATGTGTGATGATGCATTGATGTTTGCTTTGTGTCTAGGCGTTTGAAATAGGGATGTTTAATTGGTAATGTTTTGCTGAGTATGAGTATATGAGCACGTGAAGTTTTTTTCACTTGCCAAATCTGAGTGACAGTCAAGTGAGTAGATGGTTTCAGAAGAATGGGAAGAAGCAGCTTGTGAAACCAGAAAAACATTAAAGTTTAGGAGCTTAAACGTCCAACATAGTAACAATGGGTCTTATGTATCTATTCAAATTTAAGATAGCCAGACTAGTGGCACAGGCTGGTAATTTTGGCACTTGGAAGTCTGAAGCAGAAATATTGTACAAGTTTGAGACCCAGGCCCAAGAAAAAAAAGTAATAAATAGTGAAATTTTTAAATTTATTTTAAATTAAAAATCAGTTTCACTACCCATATTCCAGGTGTTCAGTAGCCAACCACTACAGCTGTACAGTGCAGAACAAAATAACATTTCTGTCACTGTATAGTGCTCCCTTGGACAGCCCTAAGCTATGGCCAGTGCTCATTTATTGACCTTGGATAAATTCTTTATTCAGGGTTTCTTAACCTCAGTGCTGTTGATATTTGGGGATGCATAATTCTTGGTTATAGTGTGGAGATCTGTGCTTTGTAGGATTTTTAGTAGTACCTCTGCCCTTTATCCACTAGATGCCAGTAGTACTCCATCAGTTGTGACAACCCAAATTGTCTTCAGACATTGCCGGTACAATGTTCCTTGAAGGTACAAAATCACACTAGTTGATAACACCTACTTTGTTCTATACTAATTGGCTTTGGACTTGGGTAAGAAGACCCTCCCATTCATCTGCAGTACTCAGCATGTCCTCTCCAGCTGTTTCCTGCCCCAGCCACCACTTTTTTTTTTTTTTTTTTTTTTTTAGCTACCTTTTCATACAGCTTATTGTTTACATCCTTGTTTTTTGGTGCTTAGCAAGTCTTAACAGGATTGCCATGCTGCATGGTGTATGGGCATGGTGTGTGTCCATGTTCTGTTGGCATTGTGAAGTTGCCAACAGTATGTTAGTCAGCCTTCCATTACTATATCAAACACTCAAGATTGAAACAGATGGGATAATCTGCAGTCAACTGGCCCTGTTGCTTTTAGGTTTGTGGTGAAGCCCTTCAAGGCTACCCACAGAATAGCTCTCAGTAAACCCAACTCTAAAACCCTGTCATCTCCAAACAGTGCTAGGCTGGCGTCTACACTTGAGTACATGGACCTTTGAGGAACAAGATCCAGACAGTTGCACAGTGGCACCAGTTTTGTCCACCCACTCAGCTTCACAGAAGTACCTGCTTTTATCCTGACCTGGGTCATCTGTTAGGTCCTTGAACAGAGTTGGTCACAACATCACTGTTTCCAGCATAGTCTATATAAGTATTTCTGCAGATGGTTCTGTAGGGGCTTTGTTGTTAATATTTTGTATTAGATACTACCCTTGATTTGTAAAATTTGGAAAACCTTCAAAGGGACTTAAAGGGACTATGACCTCCTTAAGAGCAAAGACAGTTTTATTTGTCTTCTGTGCATAACATGGTGCCTAGTAGCATTTGACACATGTCCACAAGAATGAATAGTTTTGCTGTTTTAATAAGAAAGTAGCATTGTAACCTAAGAACTTTGCTTCTTAAAAGTGGCCTGTAGATGGCCACTGAGGAGACTCTAGCTTCATCCTAGAGTGAAGTAAAATTGACACTTAAACAAGACCCTTGCATGACTGTTGCACATGTTAAAGTTGACAGGTGCTAACTTCAAAGACCCTCTGTTCTGTACATAGAATATTCCATGTTTGCATATATTCTTCATCAAACTAATCCTCTGCCAAACAGTCTATTAATCAAGCCCCAGACATTGGCCTGTGGAATGTAGACAGCTCATGTGTTACAGAAGTGAACGTGCTTGTCCTGTTCTTAGTTGAGGGACTCCTCCAAGGTTTCTTAAGAGACCATGTGGAATAGTGGTTCAGAGCTCTACAGCCTGCCTGGTAGCTGGGCTTCAGACTCCTATTCACTAGTTGGGTGAGCCGGAGCCAGCTAATTAGCCTCGATGTCCTCAGCTCCAAACCAATAATAATACTCATTGAGGGCATTTGATTCCTGGACCTAATTTTGTAAAAGTGGTAAATGCAGTACTAGACACATTGCAACTGTTACATAATGTACAACCGCTTTTATGTAATTATTTTAAATATTAATATTTGTTTTATATCAGTACTGCTCTTGCCACTTTTTGGTTTTCAGAATAATGGCCTCCAGAAGATCTCCTAATCCCTGGAACCTGTGAATATGTGATTTAAGATAGCAGGTATGAGCCTGAAGAGAAAGATTAGTTCTTTTTCTGCTGCTGTAGTAAAACACCGTGAACTAAAATCAACTTATGGAAGAGAGGGCTTGTTTTGGCTTATGGTTTCAGAGGGAACATCTATAATGCCTGAGGATACATGGCAGCCCACAGCTGGAAGCAAAAAGAGCACACTTTTGGTGGAGAATGAGGCTGTAAGCTTTCAAAGCCTACCTCCAGAGATAAACTTCCTCCCAGCAAGGCTCCACCTCCTAAAGGTTCCATAATTTCCCCAAACAGAGCCACCAACCAAATGTTTAGATATGCTAATCTATGGGGGATGTTTCTTACCACTGTGAGAAAAGTCCTTGCTTAGCCAGAACCTGAATTTGGATCCCCAGCATTTATGTAAAACCTGGGGTTGGCAGCATTCACCTAGAACCCCAGTGCCTGGACTTATTGGTCAGTCTGTCTAGCTGAAACAGTGAGCTCCAGGTTCAGTGAAAAACTCAGTCTCAAAAACTAAATTTATACTTATCCTGTGACAGAGACAAATACCCAATGTTGGCTTCTAGCCTCCACATGCACACTTACATGCAAGTGTAGCTGGACATGCCTCTGTTATACGTCATAGAACCAAAGGATGGGGGGCACAGCAGATAGGGGGAAAGTACCCTGTATTGCTTAGGGGGACCCAGTGTAACTCCAAGCACACTTTAGTGTGAAAGAGAGAACCAAGAAGAGTATTAGAGACTCCAGCAGCCATCACTGGCTTTGAAGTTCTAATGGGCAGCTAGCCAGAAAATGTGGTCATCATCTAGAAGCTAGATTTTCCTGTAGAGCAATGCTTTTCAGCCTTCCTAATGTTGCAACCTTTAATACACTCCTCATGTTCTGGTGACCCCAACCATAAAATAAATTATTTCATTGCTACTTCATAACTATAATTTTGCTACTGTTGTGAATCACTGTGTAAATATCTTATATGCAGGATAGCCGATAGTTCCCACAGGTTGAGAACTCCTTCTGTAGAGCCTCCAAAATATAAAGCAACTTGCCCAGACTTCTTTTAACAGTAAGACCTGTTGTAAGTTGTGTCTTAAGCCTCTAAATTTGTGATAATTTGTAACAGTAGCCAGTAGAAAACTGGTACAATTCTGGAGGTACTGGTGATAAGCTCAGTAAGCAATACAGTGTTTGTCTAGAAACTCAAGACCCACACATCTGCCTTCTTGAAGGCCTTGAACTCTATGAAAGAAAGAACTCACCTTCATACCGAAGGCCTGGCTTCACATTAGGCTTGCCCTGGCTTTCCTAGACCAAGCAGGAGGCCCACAGCCTCATGGACAGCTGAACCTAGTAGTCAGAGTGAGATATGATTAGGACTATTTAAAGTGCAGCTTGACAAAATCTCAAAGACAGAGCAGAGACTGCTTTGTGGTTTTTAAGGAGTTAGAGACAGTTGTGTGCTGCCGTTTGAATGTTGGGAATTGAACCCACATCCTCTGAAAGAGCTTCAAGAGGTCATAACTGCTGAGCTATCTCTCCAGCCCATAAATCTCAGGATTCCCTAGTTGCTCAGCCGAAATTGACTATTGGGTGGAGTGGAAGATGGGGGCAGGGAGTGTAAGCTGAGAAGTGTTAAGTGTATTTTGAGTTTTCTCAAAACTCCAAGTGTACAAATAGGGTTAGAATAGTCTGCCCCTGCTGCTATAACAAAGTACCACAGTGAGTGGCTTCAGAAATAGTCATTCATTTCTTCCAGTTCTAGAGGCTGGACCTTTCTCCACATTCAGACACTTTGGGGGTTAGCACCTCAGCATGTGAAGTTGGATATGAAAGGTACTGGGTCACTATGGTTGTCAGTAAGCACAGGGGAATCTGAGACTACACTTGTGTAAAGTTCTGTCTGCCCCACCACCTGGGGTAGAAGTGGAATACAGAGAGATGTAGAGAAGCATCCCTGTGTTTAGCCATTGTCCGCCCACCCCTCCTTTTGCTGTCCTATGAGCTAAACGGTGCTAATCCATTTGGTTCACAGCTGGAACCTGAATGTACAACCCAAGTTTATCTGTCCCAGAAGGCACCCCATCATACAACACTAGCAAGTGCAATCTTATCTGCACTTTAAATTCCAAAAGTCATTAATGTTGTGTACTTTGGGAGCCCAGATACTGTTAGGAACCAGAGCTCTGAATGATACTTACATAGTTCTAGATCCTGGTCATGTCCTAGAGTGGTTTGAGGCAATTTGTGAAGTTTGAAGTTTGGGTTTAGCCCTACTGTTTATCAGCAGATTGCTTAGTTTTGGGATCAGAGGCTGGCAGTTGATTGTGTTCTACCTTCAGACTGTTTGCTTTGACCTGGATCTCAGAGCATTGTAAACCATGAAATTTGGGGTTCTCAGTGGACAGTAGTAGCATGAACCTTTGATCCCAACACTCAGGAAGCAGACAGGCAGATCTCTGTGAGTTTGAGGTCCACCTGGTCTACAGAGAGAGTTCCAGGACAGCCAAGGTAGTAACAACTTTATCTTGGGGGGCGGGAAGAAGAAGAAAAGGAAAGAAAGAAGTAAAGGTTTCTGTGGAGCTATGGTCCCATATTCCTGTTCAGTAATAGCCAACTCCTCACCCATCTTCTGCCATGCTCACCAAGACTTGTCACACCAGTATCTCCATTGACTTGACTCTCCTGCCCACCTCTTGTGAAGATTTCTCATTTGTTTTTGAGAGAAGGTTTCTCTGTGTAGCCCTGGCTGTCCTGGAACTCACTTTGTAGACCAGGCTGGCCTCAAACTCAGAGATCCGACTGTCTCCCAAGTGCTGGGATTAAAGGTGTGCACCACCACTGCCTCAAGAAGATTGCATTTGTGACTTCTGGTTGAATATCTCTTGACATTTTCTTTTAAAGTCACTTGAAAGTATACTGGGTGAAAGAAGCCAGTCAGTCATAAAAGGCCAGAAGCACCATATCTTTAGAGACAGTAGTAGAGTGTGGTTGCCAGAGGTGGAGAGGTAAGGGCTACTGGAAGGAGAGTGACAGCCAAGGGGCGCAGGTTTTCCTTGTGGAAATGCCTTAAAGTTATTGTGATACTAGCTGTATAACTCAGTGTGCTAAAAAGCACTGGGCTGTATACTTGCAAGTAGTTAATGGATGGCTTGTAGATTGTGTCTTATCTTTGAGGTAAGAAGATAGGTTTTATATCATTGCAGTGTTGGGGGGGGACTTACTGATGGTCACAGTTGTCACCTAAAAATCAAAATCTTCCTTTCTCCCAGCCATGTTCAGTGGATACTCAGTATGATTTTGGTTCGGAAAGGATGTCAGAGTTTTTGTTTGTATTATGTGTATGAGTGTTTCCTCTGCATGTGTGTTTGTGCACCACATGTGTGTAGTGCCCTTGGAAGCTAGAAGAGGGCATCATATTTCCTGGAACTGGAGTTAGAGACAGTTGTGTGCTGCCGTTTGAATGTTGGGAATTGAACCCACATCCTCTGAAAGAGCTTCAAGTGGTCATAACTGCTGAGCTATCTCTCCAGCCTGTAAGTTTTTTTAAACAATATTTTTATTCCTTGAAAAAATTCATGCATGCATATCATATCTTAGAATGTGCACTCCCAGCTTGTCCCCTAACTCAATTTGTATTTTGTGAGTTAAATCTTGGGCCTTGTCAAAAGATATTTGGCCTGTCCTCAGAGGCACATGTTCATTCCCATTCAGTTTTCTGGTGATGTGTGAGCAAATGGAAACCAACATACTCCAGTACTCAGTGAAGCAGATGGAGATATACTTACCCAGATTCTTTTTGGGAAATCACTGTCTGGATGTGCCATCTGAACACATTATGTCATATGGAGAACTGAGACAATTGGATTTGCGGGGGTGGGGGGGAATTAAAGGCAGCTCCACATCTAGACTGAAAGTTTCATAACAAAGGAATGAATGTCAACTCTGGGCTTACCTTTATAGCCTCCTTAGAACCAGAATGAGACAGGCATTTTTTTGAGTGAGTATGGCTTGGGTGATATGTGTAGAATATATTATCTCCTGGTTCTGACTCTGCTGTGATGCTGATACTTGAGCATGGGCAGTGCAGAATATGTGATGCACATTGTCTGACTCTCTTTTTTAAAGTTAAACTTTTGTGATTATTTCTCAAAATTGTGTGACCCTGTGTTACTTTATTTCCTTACCTGTAAACTGGATTGAAGAGTAAGTAGCAGACTGGGTGGCAGGTTTTAGGTTTAAATTTGATCACCAGTGTCTTAGGGTTATTGCTGTGGTGAAACACCGTTACCAAAAGCAATTGGAGGACTGGGTTTATTTGGCTTAGCTTCTTCATCACTGCTCATCGTCAAAGGAAGTTAGGACAGGAGCTCAAACAGGGAGAAACCTGGAGCTGATTTACAGACTATGGTGGGATGCTGCTTACAGGCTTGCTCCTCATGGCTTGTTCAGCCTGCTTTGTTGTAGAACCCAAGACCAGGAGCCCAAGAGTGGCCCCACCCACAGTGGGTTGATCCCTTCCCCATCAGTCACTAATTAATGAAAGGTCCTGTAGTCTCTTTGCTTACAGCTTGATCATCTGGAGACATTTTCTAAATTGAGGCTCCCTCTTCTCATATGATTGTGTGTAGCTTCTGTCAAGTTGACATAAAACTAGCTGGCACACATGTAAATAGCCAGTACATTGCCTAGCACAAAGTGCTCAGGCAGAGTTTGTTTCTTATCTTCACAATAGAAAGCAGCTCTCCAGGTCCATTTCAGAATATTTTAAGGATGTTCGTTGTGTGTATGGAAGAAACTTCAGGGATGTCTGAATACTGAGCAGAGGGAGATGATGTTCAGAAAAGGTACATGCCACTTGAGGGCCTGAGTCTGCACAAGAGAATTGTTACTAAGTGTGTCCACTTTCCAGCTACAATGGCCTCGAGAGGAGGAAGAAACTGAGACAGTTGAAAGGACATATTTCACTGATGTGAAGGGTTCAAACCTTTTGTGATCATGAGGAGTAGTTCATCATAGCTTCAGTAACCAACCCCTGAAGTCTACAGCATAGCATGAGTGCTTGCCGACTTACCAGTTCCTGTGTAGCCTGTGATTGTCATCACGCTGCTACAGAGGCCAGGGTGTCAATGCACACTGTAGTTGTGTGACCCAGAGTGTGTCCCCAGGTTTTCTCCTGGCTGATAACAATCCAAAAGTATTCTACCATCATAGTTTCCTCTACCATGGGGTTAGTCAGTAGAGCAACTTCTTAGTTATAATGGAGTTATTAAACCTGATGTTGGAAGACCTTGTGGCTCCTGTCTTGGATGTCTCTGCCAGCCTCCTGTACCTCCAGCCAGGTGCAAGCAGAGGCTCTGAGAAACCACTAGAGGACACAGTGATTCCAGGGAACTGTCTCGTTGAACTGTTTTCAGCCCTTTGTGGGGAAACCAGGCAGTAGCAGCATCTCTTCTCGGGAATGTAGAACAGTAAATCCTAAGGCCTTTGTGTTGTTGAAGAACCCCAGGAATTTCATGATCGGGAGAGTTTCTGGACCAGATATTAACTTCAAAAGTGAGTTCAGCCAAAGACCCCCCACCTCTGTCTCCCAAGCTGTAGAGGAAAGTTGAAGCAGCCTAGAGGCTTTGAAGATTAGGCCTGGAGCAGGGGTGCCTGCTGTTGCACTTCACTTACTCTGCTCCCATGTGGTGCTTTTCTTCTCTGCATTCCCCCTGTGAAGTCACAAGACCAAGGTACTGGCTGGCTGAGGGCAGTTTTAGAGTGCAGCTGCCCCTCAGCAGGATCACTTCAGGTCACATCACTGTGTGGATGTGTCTTTCCCCGTGCACCAGCCATGGCTGGAGCGAACTAGGCTCTTCTCGGTGTGTGTTTTGAGATCACAGGAACAGTGCCCTTTGCTCATGCTAGCTTGTGATAAGATTAGAAGGGCTCAACACCATCAGATGCTGCATCAATTAACCCCACAGGTCAGGTTTTCCTGTGCCAGCAACAAGGCTTTGCCCATGCTTGCCCTACATGCTTGTGCCCCCATCAGCTTTGTTGGCCTTTGCAGACTGACTCCACTGGCAGGTGTTTACTGATTGGCCAGCTGCTGATGCGTAAGACTGATCTGAAGACAGCTGGTCCTGTGGGTTGCAGAGAAGAATGAGACATTATGGAGGTAGATGGTGACATCTATCAGTACTTCTGGGCACTAAGTACTTCTGGGTGCAGAGAAGGAGTGAGGTTTGGGACTAGCCCTTAGCTGTTTGTTGTAGACCAGGAGAGGACAGGAAGCTGGGAGAGTTCCCAGAGGCAGGGCATGTAAGCACAGACTGAATGATAGAGGAGCAGGCACTGTAGGAAATGAGGCTAGTGGAAGTGGAAGGTGGTGCTGAGGCATGGGCAGGCTAGAGAGGTCATATGACCTGTTTGGTTGCTAAGGGTGGGATTCATTCATGGAACAACACTGGCCCCAGGATAGGCCCTGTGCTGTCTGAGCTGCTAATATTGATGAGAAGGCGCTAGAAAAGTTTCCCCTCCAGGGGGCAGAATTCCTTGCCGACACTTGTTTGCCTGGAGAAAATTACACACTTAATATAATGAGCCCTGTGCACATGGGATTCTAATGGCCTTTTTAATGTCCTGGGGTGACCAAATTGAGACCTAGCAAGTCTCCCAACTGGTGTCCAACCAAGTAGGAAAGTGTCACTGAGCTCATGAATTGTTCCCAGTTTCCATCTTCTCCTTTAAAACACCCAGTTGTTATTGAAAGCTCTGGCTCTGGCACCAAGGCCACATCCCCCCACCCTCACCCCTCTACCAGTAAGTCTATCTGGGAGCCTGTGCTGTCTCCAGAGCTTCTTACTGCCTTTCAGATTCCTAGCACCCAACCCACAACTACACATCAGGTTCCTACCCATCCCCTGCTGGCCAATTTCCATAGCTCTTTGTGGCCACCAGAGGGAGATGCAGGTTGCTTTGCCAAGCCAAATGCTTGCCCATCATCCTTTTTGGCCAGAATGTACTCCTGCTCATGATTCAGAACTCTCCTATGCCTACCCTCATAAAACTACAACACATTTCTCCTGCTGGACCACAGCTTTCCGTACCTCACTGCACTCTTCTTGATGAGTTTGTTCTGTCATCCTGGAGGACTCTCGTGTTTTCTCTCTCCACCCCAGCATAGCATGCTTCAGAGCCAGGAAATGCATCTGTGCAGGGCTGTCATCTGAGAGGGCTGCTCCCAGCTGCTACGTGAATGCTCAGGAATTTCCAAGAGGCAGGAGAGGAGCTAGTCTTATGGCTGACTGTGGTAGAGAGACTGTCTCTCCTCCTGGGTCCTGGCTTGAACCTAGGAGGTGTCCTTACTGTGTCCTCATTCCAGGTGCTGCTGTGGCTTGTGCCAGGCAAAAGCAGAACTCAGCTTCTGGACAGAAGTCTTCCGAAGGATGCACTGGTTCAGGATCTTTGTGGAATTTAGAAAATAGTTTTCCATCAAGAACATTTAAAAATCAAGCCAAAGACAAGTCATTTGCAATTTTATGACTATACTTAATATTTATTAGGTACTTTAATGTCTTAGAATTAAAAGGATTACTGCTGCATTGGCCGGGAATCGAACCCGGGCCTCCCGCGTGGCAGGCGAGAATTCTACCACTGAACCACCAATGCTCCAGCTGCTGGCTGCTGTGTAGCACCTCCCTGTAACCCTATTCCTGGGCCTCCTTGTGTCTATGTTGAGTCACAGACCTTGAGACCAGTTTCTGATGCTGCCACATCAGCAGAGCTGCTGGAAGAGGAGCCAACTCCAGATAGGAGGGAGAGAAGAGTGGGTATCAGGGGAGTGTTTGTGTGAAGTAGATTGGCCTTGGGGCAGGAAAGAGAGCTGAGCTCCCTCCTGCTCAGTAAGGAGACTGTGGGCAGGCCTCCCTTCTGCTTCATAGGTCCTGTTGAACTGTTGTGTCTCTCTCAGCTTTTACACTGCTTCCTGCTGGCGCCGGCCCAGACCAGGGGCAGTACTGTGGAGTGAAAGCGAGGAAGTCAGACTCTTACAGCCAGTCTTACTTGTTGAAGAGTGTTGCAGAAAATATGTAGTCCCAGTCATAGACAGTTGGGCTGGCTGTTTCAGGCCTTCTGTGGTTGAGAAGCCTGGCTCCTTTGGCAGGATCTATGAGGAAATTGACCAAAAAAAAAAAAAAAGATCAGCTCTGCATTGGCCGGGAATCGAACCCGGGCCTCCCGCGTGGCAGGCGAGAATTCTACCACTGAACCACCAATGCTTCAGCTGTTTTATGTGGTGTCTGTAGATCTTTTCTCAGGGCTATTTCCAAATCTCCCCATTGATGCAACACCGGGCTTCACCTGGCTGGTTTGTCTTGTTTGGGAGATTACCTGGGTTTAGTGCATCTGTTTTTTTCTCAACCTTCTTACAAGCTGCTGCTTCTGGAGTCAGGGCCTCTGATCTGACAGCTCCACCTAAAAGCCCTTGAGCCATGTAACCTCTACCCCATAATGATGTGCTTGCCTTCCTACATGAGCCTTCCTTTACCATAAGCTGATGCCTGCACTGTGCCCGTGAATTTCCTAACCTGTGAGCTACATAAACCTCTTTTCTTTGTAAGTACTCTGACTCTGGTGTTTCATTTTAATTGGCAAAAATGAATTAATTCATCTGGCTTTCTTTACCTAGGAAATGCCTGATAGTGTTTTTTAAATAATGTCTCTAATGGGACCACTCTGTCAGCTTCCTAAACATAGGCAGCATGTTCTGCTTCTGTAGTAGTACTGCTCCATTTTGCTCCAATTATCTGTTTGTGTTTGGATTTTGCCACTGGGCTAGAATTGGTTGAAGCTGTGTGTCTCCAGCATAGATGCAGAGGACTCCTTGGATGTATGAGTGCAAAGCTGAGCAAGTGTTGAACAAAGATAAGTAATAGCTTTTTTTTTTTTTTTAAAAAAAAAAAAAAAAAGCATTGCATTTTTGATTCCTGGTAAGATATTAATTTACATTCTCTCAGATTTCTAGATGTGAGCTAGCCCCACCATTCCTCACTACATTATGTACAAAGAGAAACTGAAACTCTGGCTAGGGCAGCAGTTATGACCCAGCAGCAACAGAACTGAGAGGACCTGCCCACAGAGGCTGACCCCGTCTTCTCAGGAGCCCAGGCAGCAGGGACAGCTAGTTTCACCTGGCCTATTGCCTCTCTCTTCTCTCTCTCCAGGCTGGTGCGGGACTTTGTGGCCCAGAACAATACGGTGCAGATTAAACATGTGATCCAGACTCTGTCTCAGGAGTTTGCCCTGTCCCAGCATCCCCACAGCCGGAAAGGGGGCCTCATCGGCCTGGCAGCCTGTTCCATCGCCCTTGGCAAGGTATGCTTTTTCTGAGTGACAAACACCAAGAACGGACTTCTTTTTGACTAAAGTGTCTAGATACCTTCCCACCCAAGTCCCAACAGGGCCATTGCAGACTTGTATTTATCAAGCCTCTTCTACACGTAAGACTGCTATCAAACATGGCTTTGTGGCCTTGCAGCCATGTTCCCATAGTGTGGTCCTACCTCTGGGAGGCTGGTTTGGGATGGCCTGACATCTCTGAGGCACCAGGCCATCACTTGACACTGCCTGCTGCAAAGCCAGGAGCCTAGCCCTTCTAACTGGTCCTCCTGCTGCTCCTTACAGGACTCTGGGCTCTACCTGAAGGAGCTGATTGAACCAGTGCTGACCTGCTTTAATGATGCAGATAGCAGATTGCGTTACTATGCTTGTGAAGCCCTCTACAACATTGTCAAGGTGGCCCGGGGTGCTGTGCTGCCACACTTCAACGTTCTCTTTGACGGGCTCAGTAAGGTAACTCCTGATTAACTAAGAACAGCCCACCCAGCTGACTCGACTTTCTAGGACCTGAGAGCGTGGCACCCTGCCCAGATGCAAGTGGGACAGAGAAGCATGTTTCTACCAGGACACATGCTGTCTGAGTCTAATTGTTCATAGACTTTTATCTGTATATTCTTGATGTTCCTATCCATCTTCCTCGCACTTCGTGAAAATATCAGCCTGCTGTACACATTAACACTAACCTCCCAGGCAAAGCTAATAATGGTGACTCCGTAGTCCAGGCTGTCTGTCCCCTGTGAGGACAGTGATTACAATCTCCCTGGTATGCTAAGGAATAGTCAGTCCCCTTTAGAGCTTTAGGACCCCTATTGCTCTCCATGCCTCTCCCCCTGGTGAGGTTGCCTCCCCTCAGCCTGGAGGAGTCGCCCAGAAAATCTTTAACTCCTGCAGAATTAACAACATTAAATACACCCTCACTGCTGCCTCAGTGCCCCGTGAGAGAACCGGGCCTTTGAGATGGGAATGTCTTTGGAGCAGCAATGGACATAACAGTCTGACCCAGTTACAACATGGCCTGAGATCCCCAGCAGAGCTTGGTGTGTGGTGGGGGATCCCTGAACAAATGGGAATTCCACTGTACCTGACTGATTGCCTCCCCACCTTTCTCAGAATCAGGTGCTGGGGAAGACAGACAGCACTTGATGTTCTAATCGTCACCAGGGCCTCACCTGTTGTCTTGCTTTACTCCCATGGCTTCCATTTCACTGTGACTGAACATTGCCTGTGTCTCTCTGTTTTGGTGCCTTGTAGTTGGCTGCTGACCCAGACCCCAATGTGAAAAGTGGATCTGAACTCCTAGACCGACTTTTAAAGGTATTTCTGCTTTGTACCTCTTTTGTTTTTACAACTTATTCTCTGTCTGCATAGAGTAGAAATTCTGTTGTTAAAGGTGTTTTTCCTCATTTAAATTTTTATACATATAGTACATACATGTATTGAAGCTTTCTGCTTGGTACACAGTTTCCATGACAAGTATATGGAGCTGTGCCACTACCACAGTCTAAATACAGAATTGTACCATTCCCCTAAATGAAATCATCTTCTGTGGGGGGGAGGGTAATGTGTGCAGGTGCTTTGCCTGCATGTATGTCTGTATACCACTTATGTGCCTGATCACTGCAGAGATAATAGGAGGATGTCATATCCCCTAGAACTAGAGTTACAGCTGCTTGTGAGCTGCCATGTGGGTGCTGAGAGTTAAACCTAGCTCCTCAAAAATAGAAGACAGTGCTCTTAACTACTGGCCATCTCTCCAGCCCAGAATCTTCTGTTTTAATGTTCCACCCAGAGCAATGAAGTTGAACTTCCACTCCAGCCTCTCATCACAGGATGCTGGGCTTTGCCATTTATTTAAAGTCTCTTGACTTTTTCCTGCTCACCATCCATCATTTTGTCTGACTTTGAGCCTGTGACAGTACCAGTTCTCCAGGGACCTCTCCTAGCTGGCTCTGTCATTTCACTCCATGATTCCCTGGCCCTCAAGTTAGCCCAGGGCCAGCAGCACAGCAAGCCAAGCTCTAGCTCTTGATAGCCTTCACTCCTTTGACCCACAGGACATTGTGACAGAAAGCAACAAGTTTGACCTGGTGGGCTTCATCCCCCTTTTGCGGGAGAGGATTTACTCCAACAACCAATATGCCCGGCAGTTCATCATCTCCTGGGTAAGGTCCAGTCCTTGGTAGATTCTTCTAGCCACAAGGAGTCTCTGGTAGAATCAGATGAACTCTGACACACAGTATGTCCTCAGCTAAGAAGTACTGCCTTGTGTACCCCAATAACCTCAAACACTTCATCACCAAAAACACTGTGGGCTGGGCATAGTAACATGTTAAAGAAGCCCAGCACTTAAGAGACAGGAACAGGCAAATCTCTGTGAGTTCAAAGCCAGCCTGATCTATAGAGCAAGATCCAGCCCAGTTAGGACCACACAGTGAGACCCTAGCTCAAAAAACAAAGCAACAAAAGCATTTTGTCTGGTGTTGTCTCCACTAGCTGTCCTGTTTGCCCCTGAAAAGATGAGATTTTTTTCCTTGTCCTTGAAGGCCCAGATCTCTGAAGCCCTTAGTGCTGCATCCAGCATTTCCACCTTTGTGAGCCTCCTAGCTTCATCTAGCCTTCCCCATCAACCGCCCTCTCCCCAGCCTCCAAATCATCCTGGAGTCAGACTTTGATTTCCTTGCACATTGAGCAGAATAACGACAACTGCCAGCATTATCCCCCATAGACAACTGCAGTGCCCTGACACACGCCTCCATCCAGTCCCTCTCACTACCAGTCCCAGGCAGGCAAGAGAGTAAAAGACAAGGCTCTGCACCTGAGCCAGGTCTCCCAGCTCTCTCTCTCCCCATCCCCCTCCATCAGATCCTGGTTCTGGTGTCAGTGCCGGACATTAATCTGCTGGACTACCTGCCGGAGATCTTGGATGGGCTCTTCCAGATCCTGGGTGATAATGGCAAAGAGATTCGGAAAATGTGAGTTGTGGGAAGGATCAGGCAGCTGGAATATCTGTGGGTGCCAGTGGTCACATACAGCTCCGTGTCCTGGTGACCAGGACACAGCCTTTACTTCTTCCCATCTCCTTCCCATGGAGGAGTGGAGAGCTCATCTTCCTTTCTCTGCTCAGTGTCCTGACAAGTGTAAGAATGTGACCCAGAACAGAAACAGACTCACACCTAGCTTCTTCCTCCTTTTCTCATTGGTAGGTGTGAGGTGGTTCTTGGAGAATTCTTGAAAGAAATTAAGAAGAACCCCTCCAGTGTAAAGTTTGCTGAGATGGCCAACATTCTAGTGATCCACTGCCAGACCACAGGTGAGTATTTGGAAGGCCCTATAGTCACTGCTACCTCCTCAGAAGCCCCATCTCATATGCACGCTTCAGTATGTGGCAAAAGGGATCCCAGGTAGGAGAGTCACTGTCTGTGACTCTGGACCTGGAAGCAGTAGGGTGATGGTGTGCGGAAGGAAGAGATTTGGGCTGCTTTTAATAAACACCTTTACCTGCTCTGAAGGTAGCATATCTTGTAGACATGCTTTGCCTAACGATGCTTAGAGATCAGAATTGCCTTCCCCTTAGCATCTGTTAGTTATCAAACTAAATGAAACAGTCACACAACAGCTGTAGGCCATGAACCTACAGGTCAGCTGGATGGTTTTGCTCCCAAAGCTGGGCTGGACCTAATTATTATGCCCCTAAAGCCAGTTGTAGGGTTAGTTGGAGCCAGGTGGTCTGGGATGGTCTCACACATCCGGCCCTTGACTAGCATGGGGTGATAGGGCTAGCAATCTCAGCATCCAGTGGTCTGGATGGCATCAGCAAGGTCCAAAGAGAGATATGACATAGTCAGGTCTCTTCCTATGCTTGAACCAGAGACACCATCACCACAACTACATGCTACTGGCCAGAAAAGTAGGAGAGGAAAATGAAGCTCGAGTCACAGTGCAGTGGGACATGGATCCAAGGAGGGTAGGGCATCATGGCTGCTTTCAAAGTCCAGCACAAGATTGTTGCCCTCTCTTAACCTGTTTTCACTAACTTTAGAAGGCAGAGAGCCTAGGAAGTATTGTGTTGGCATAGCTAGAGGCAGCCAAGCCCCTGTCTCATCACCTCCAGGCCTAGCCTTTGTGTATGATAGATGGGAGGAAACTCTTCGATGCATGTGTCAGCCCCTCTAGAAGCCACAAATTTCCCTTCCAGATGACCTGATTCAGTTGACAGCCATGTGCTGGATGCGGGAGTTTATCCAGCTGGCAGGCCGTGTAATGCTGCCCTATTCCTCTGGGATCCTGACTGCTGTTCTGCCCTGCTTGGCCTATGATGACCGCAAGAAAAGTATCCTTCACTCTAGAGAAAAGACTGTGAAGGGCAGGGTCCCTGAGTAGGAAGAGGCTCCCTTAGGCTCCTTCACTCCTCCAAATGGCCTAGCATCTAGGAAGCAGGAGATGGAGCTGAATGCGGGTTAGGGAAGCAAGGGACACTGGACTAATGCTGGCCGTCCTCAGTCCTCACCAGCTTACTTCCAGATACAAAGCAGCAAGCCCATGTACCAAGATTCCACCCCTCTAAGCTCATTCTGCTGTACCTTGGGTGGGAAAGATCCCAGTGGAGGAGTGATCACCTGTGAGAAGAATATCTCACAAGGGTGCATGTGGCAAGAACAGGACTCAGGGGGGACTGAGCCCATGCCCAGGAAAACTAATGGCCTCAAGCTTCAGGAGGTGTTTGCACAGGGAGAGCTCCTTACATCAGTAGACAGGCATCAAGGAGGTGGCCAATGTGTGTAACCAGAGCTTGATGAAGCTGGTCACTCCTGAGGATGACGAACCAGATGAGCCAAAGCCAGTAGCACAGAGGCACATAGAACCCAATCCCGATGACTCCACGCCAAAGCAGGAGGGGACAGCTACTGGTAAGTGGCCTGATGCCAGAGTCCTCACTTCTGCTGCTGGGGAAACAGAGCTCCTTGTGGGAACAGCAGACACCCTTAGTCAGGGTCCTTTGGGTTTGCCCTGGGGATCAGGTTTCAGCTGTGCCATCACCAGAGCAATAAACATCTAGAGGTAGAACAGCTCACAGCCGGAGACTCTCACCTGCCATGAGGGAGACTAGGATTTGACTGTGGCCAGCGCAGCAGCTTGAGCGCTTTTTGAGAGCTCCTGGAGAGAAAATTGAGGTAAGTTAGTGAAGACCTTTCACAGAAAAGGCTCTCTGTCTAGGAAAAGCTAGGAATCTCAGTAACAGACAGTTGGCGATCTTGTGCTGCTGTGTGAACTCTTTGTTTTGCTTTTCTTGTTTTGTGGTTCTCGTTTTAGAAAATTTGCACAGTAGGGGAAAGTTACAAAGCAGCAGAATTGTGTGCACCAAAGATGAGCAATGTCAAGTCTGGGGCATATTGTTTTTCTCTTTAATGTACACATAATTAAAATGATGTGTCAATCCTGCATCTTTCATTTTTTGTGTCAGGTAACTTTCTCTTGTTTTTTGCTTTGACTTCAGCTTGACCTGAAAGTTAGTGTCTCTGAATCCCATTCAGCAAGTAGAATTGTGGGAGCTTAGACTGAGGGGGAGGAGGTCCTAGGCCTGCCTGCGACAGACCCTGTTTTCTCTGGGAGATGGTGGAAATATTCTAGAGTTAAATAGGGCAATGGCTGTACACCTTTGTGATTGTATTTAGAACCACCCAATTATATACTTTAAAATGGCAAAGTTGTGTTAAACAAAAGTTTGTGTTGTGAATTGTGTTTCAGTTAGTATGTACGAGGAGTTGTCAACTGTACCCCTCCCTGTCTGCTTCTGTGGCAACAGTGAGCTCCCTGGAGAGGAGCTGGTCCACTCTGCGAGTCATGGCAGCAGCTAAAGGCTCTCTGTGAGCTGGAGCATTGGTGGTTCAATGGTAGAATTCTCTCTTGCCATGTGAGAGGCCTGGCTCTGTTCCCCACCAATGCAGAGTTTTTGTTCTTTTAACTAGTTCTTCAAAGCCCTCAAGTAGTTGTCTGCTTGAAGTATGTTACCCTAAACCCTAACCCAGCAGCTTGTCCTGGATTTCATTACTTCATAACCAGCATCGGAACAGGTGCATAGCATAGTTTATAGTGATCTCTAGAAAAGACAATGTCTTATTTGACAGCTCTGCATTTATTCTCAGCCTTGCTCAGCTTGTAATTTATCACAGTCTTTGACAGGATGCCCAAGACAGAGTTCTAGCAAGCCGATAGACAGATGATCCAGCCAGGCAGTGGGCAAGCTTGACCCATCCTTTCTCATTCGTGATCTGCTCCTACTATTCTAGCCAAGACCACGTGGCTGCCACAGGCACCTCCTGCCTGCTCTTCCACTTTTAGTCTCTCTTCTGTGCTCGACTTGGGATTTAGTGTGTTCCGTGTATGCACCACAATAGCATGCTTCTCACAGCGCACCTCAGGCCAGCCCCTTAGTATGTGTGCATATATCAAACAGGTGTGCACAGACCCAGCCCTCCAGAGTTGATTCTTCCTCCCAAACCACAGAGCCTCCAGTCAGGCCTACTCCTCCTCTGTACCCTCCACCACTTGCAGCACCCCATTGGCCTTGCCATTTATGTAATATTTAGTGCAAAGTCCTTTCTCTGACTCTGAGGTCTTGCATCACTCAATATGACACACACGCACACACACACATGCACACACACACATGCACACACACATACACATACCCCCCCCCCAAAAAAAAAAAATCCCCTACTTGTCTTGGATATCGAAGCACTAATTCTGGCATTTAAACAACCTGCCTAGTAGTCCTGACTCAGCCTTCTTCACATCTTTTACCCTTAAACAACAGCTCAGCCTCTCTTTGGTCTCAGTCTCCCTAACTTCACTGCTTAGCCTTTCCAACATTTAGTTTCCTTACTTGTTGAGTGGAGTAACCTTTGTGACCTCACCTATAGGCTGGCTGTGAGTTTCAAAACAGATTTTTGCTGTGTGACAGTTATTCATCACAACAGGTAGCTGTAGTGTTTTAACATGGACGTTCCTTGACTTAAAAGAGGTCGCAACCCACAAACCTAATGGCTGAAAACATTTAGAACACATATCAACCTACAGTTGGCCAAAGCCATTTATCACAAGGCCTGTTGGGCGTGTTCCATGTAGTTTCATAAATTTTGTACTGAAGGCAACACACAGTTGTTGCCGGAATACCACCTTTGCAGCATGAGGAAGTTAAGTTGTAAGACCCTTAGAACCATTGTAAGTCAAAGCATGATTATTTGTTCCCATAGCAAGACCCTCAGCTGGAGCCTCTGCTGTCTTGTTTCTCCTCATTGGGTTCTAAATGAGGTGACGAGTGAGAAGGAAAGCTGTAGAGGATCTCCAGTAGAGAGCTTGTGACAGCCCCATCTCTGTGCAGTAAAATGCTCCTGTTTGCAAAGCTGACTCTGGCAGGATTTGTCCGCACCATCTGTGGGCCCTGTAAGCCCAGGCCAGTCAGACACAGGACAGCTACAGAGCAGGGTAGCGGTGACAGCAGGGGAGGGTGCACAGGCAGCAGGCAGGCAGAGCTTCCCCAGGTCTTGAAACAGCATACTTACTTGTTTCTGAAATTCTGGTTATAAAAGAAATGCATGCTCCCTGAAGAGATGGTAGAAGGACAGCATTTATTGTAGGAAGCATCACCCAGGAGTCACTATTGCCAACAAGTTGGGTTGGTTTTGATGTTTTGTTTTTTTAATGTATTTATATACTTATGTATTTTTTTTTATTTTGCTTCACACACACACCAAAAATAAAAAATAAAAAATAAATGGAGTCATGAGAAATAGAGTAATTTACAGCTTGATTTTTTTTCCAGTAATCCATATTTTTCCAGATTAGTTAGCTTTAATTATTGATGTACTTTTGTATTTCACATTATTTTAAAGAGTACAACTTAGTCATTTTAGTATCTTCCCAAAGTAGTACAACCGTCAATACTGTCCAATTCCAAAACACTTCTCCCACCCCAGTAAGAAACTCATCCCTCCCCAGCCCTGCACCACCTCTAGCCAATTGGGTGTACCTATTGTGAACATTTATATAACAGAAATCATGCAGTATGTATCCAATTAGATCTCGCTTTCTTTACTTGGCATAGTATGTTCAAAGGTCCCCCATGTTGTTAGCATGTATTATACTAAACTTCTTTTTATGGATGAACAATATTGCATAGAGTAGATATTAGGACTATTTCTCCCACTCTGTACATAGATATTAGGGCTGTTTTTGCTACCTTTTTTTTAAAAAAATTACAGCATATATTGATTTTCCCTTTTAGCCAGTATTAATTAAGCATATTAATACAATTGATCTCTGGACATGTGATTCAAATGTGTCTTTTGTCTTTGGGAATGCAGTTTATAATCTCATTTTTTTAAGCTTTGCCTTCCTATTAATGTACTGACCTTATATCATTACATCAGATAATGCTCTAAACTATTTAACCAGTCTATCATAAATCACTTAGCTACTTCTAATTTCATCTTAATCGTAAAATCCTTGCTAAAGAAAAAAATTTTCATACACAAATCTTTTGCAATTATTTCCTAAGGATAATTTCATAAACTTTTAAGGCTTTTGATACCAAATTTGCTGCTGAATGCTGGTTTCTAATCCCACCAACATGATGCAGGCCTCCCAGGATAAATAGGGCTTTTCCTGTAAGAAAAGCCAGGGGAATCAGCTTGTGGCCTGGGACCTAGGATCACACAGGAAGCCTTGAGGCCAAGGATGAGAACGGGGCTGGCACCAGACACTCTGCCTTCTTGAGAGGCAAACAGGGAGCAGGTGTTTGACAGCATATATTCTGAGCCTTAAATGGCTAATAATTTAGCCTTAGAAATTAGTTAACAGGTATGTACTAAGGTTTATATCAAAGAATGTTCTTTTTAGCTGATAAATACTGTAGAAAATTTCACAGAACCAGAAAGCTCCAGAGTCCAGGAGGGAGGTGTGATTTTAAACAGTAGCCTCCCAAAAGGCCTCAATTGCAACGTAACACCTGATTAAACACCACATGAGGGAGGGAATATGTTTCCAGTGGAGGCAGGATGCCAGAGCAGGACCCCAGAAAAGTAGTGTCTTCTGCACAGCAGGGTGAGAACACATGTGAGGGACCCAAAGAACTCCATCCAGCCTTTCCTCTGGATGCTATAGGGATCACTGCAGGTTTGAGCAGAGGGACCCATGGCAGAGAACTACAGCCACTATGTCAGAAACCTTCAACAGGAGGTATAGGCACCACAGCACAGTGACACAGCTAGGCAGTAATAGTCCCTTTGGAGGGAGTGGCCATAACAGAGCAAAGGGATCCTTTGTAGCTGCGTCCACATGTAGCATCAGGGAACAGTGCCTAGAAGCATGGAGTAAGGAGGGTCAGTGAGGAGATGTAAAAAGTACTGGATTGTTAGGCCTTAGGCAGAAACATGACATTAACTAGGTAATCTGCACTCTCCTGGAGGTCAGCTGGACACCGTTGGTATATAACTGTCTAGAGCTATAAGGCTAGATGTTACAGGGCTTTAACCTAGAATGCCTCCCACAGCGCGATGTTTTGAATACTTGGTTCCCAGCTTGTGGTACTATTTGGGCAGGTTATAAAACCTTTAGAAGATGGGGCCCGCCAGGTAGATGTGACCTCCGGGAGTTAAGGCCTAGCTACACTTAGGATCTCTTCCTGACTGACCGCCGCAATGACCAGCCTCTTCACAGTTCATGTAAAGACAAACTGAGGAACTCTGGCCTCATGGCTTCTCCACAGCTGAAGTCCCCAGAACCTAACCAAGATCCACCCTCTCTGAGGCTGCTTCTGCCGTGTGTTTTGTAACTTGTATATCTGTATAAATTTGGCAAGCAAAGTAACTGATAGAGTGAGGGAGAATGCCAAGTACATTTTAGGGAGAGAAGGGGACTGACTACCAGTGGGCCTGAGCACTCCATCGTGTAGGGTGGGGCAAGTAAGGGAGCCAGCCAAGGAGATGCCACAGCGTCAGACTGCAGAGCCCGCTGCGGGAGCCACAGTGCAGCAGCAGCAGCAGTGTCGGATGAGACTGGTGAGAGCAGGTTCTTAGATGGTAGGGGAAGGAGGTGCTATAAGGATTAAAATCCTTTTGATGATTTATCTGAAAATGGAGGGCAGAGAAATGTGACAAGAGCTGACAGGAGGTGAGAGGGAGGATTTTTCTTCCTTTGTTTTCTTTGTTTTGTTGTTGTTAGATTATTTAGAGGTTGAATTTTTGTTTTTGAGATAGGTTCTTACTGCACCGTAAGTCTGGCCTGACCCGGGTTGCTAGGGTTCTCCTGCCCCGAGCTCTGGTTTAGCTGGCACTGTGGCTGAGCGGCACTGCACCCAGTTCTTTGGTTCAACTGGAGAAAACAGAGCATGTCCATCTCCACCACAGGTGCCAGAGGGCTGTGTCCCTTCTGGATTCTCTCAGAGAGATCCCACTTCCCTGCCTTTTCCTGTCTCTTAAAAGCCACCTGCATTTCTGGCATACGGACCCATCCTTCTTCGTCATTACAGCCCAGTGGGAGAGGCTGGCACAAGGGTTTGAGTGTAGAATCTAGGGCCTACTTTCTGTGCTTACCTCTAGCTTGCTGTCCTTGGGATAAGTACTTAACCTTAACCTCTCGACCCTGTTTGTTAGATGGTCATAATGAGACCTGACATGCAGGTGATGAAGAGAATCAAAGAAGTTTATGAAGAGCCCGGGGAGATGACTAGCAGAAAGTGAAAGAAAGGAGTGGGGTAGAAGGCATCCTATTCACCTCGGCTTAAACCTCCTCTCTGCTCCATTCTCCCCATCCACTCCCCGGCTGGATGAGTTTGAAGCGTTCTCACACCATCCCATTTCATCTGGAGATATGTACTTCTTAAAGACAAAAGCTCCTTTTATAAAAGCTGTCACCATCTATCTGGTCATTATAGAGAAAAAAGTCCCTAATGTGATCCAGTTTCCATTTAAGGCTCATATATCCCCTTGGATTTGTGAAATTTTTTTGGAGGGGAAGGGGGTTGGGGTTTTGTTTTTGTTTTGTTTTCTACTTCAAGTCAGGAGCAAACTACATATAGACACTTGATTGGATGTGCATTATATTAATATCTGTCTTTTTTACTCCCTTGAAACCTGTGTTTTAAGAAAATGGACGGAGCTGGAAAAATGGCTCAGTCAGTAAAATAAAAGGTCTAGAGGTAAATCCCCAGGACTTATGTAAAATCCAGAAGGATGTGGTAGCACACCTCAGTTCTAGGGAGGTTGAAACAGAATCCCCAGAGCAACTGGCTGGCCAGACTTATTTAATCAGCAAGCTCCAGCTTGCTGGAGACCAACAAAAGACATGCTTAGGTACAGAAGATAAAAAGAAAGATATCTGACGTCAGCCTCTGGCCGTCATGTATGCACACACTACATTGTCCATACAGGTAGACACGTGCGTACATACCACACATACATATGCATATGTATATATATATGTGTGTGTGTGTGTGTATTATGTATACATATATATTGGAAGAGATACGGGAAATTAGAGAAATGTCCCTCCCGTTTTCCCCACAAACCACCTTCCTAGTAAGTGACTAGCCTTAGCACCCGCTGGCAGGACTGGCCTGGCACAGACATTCCAGTAGGGTTTGCCTCCTGGTGAGTTTCTGTTTTCATCTGTCCTTTTGCCCCTTCTATGCCTTGTTGTGTCTCCCAAGCTGGTGCTCAACTCTGTGTCATCCTCCTATGTCAGCCTCTTGAGTGCTAGGGTTGCAGAAGAGCAACATTGTTCCTGCCAAGTTGTGTGTGTGTGTGCACGCGTGCACATATGTTAAAGCTGAAGGCAAAGGTCAGTGTTAGACATCTTCCTCTGCCAGTCTCCACCTTATTATTTTAGACAAGTTTTTCAATGAACACAAACCTCACCGGTCAGTTAGACAGGCTGACAACAAATTCCGCATGCATGCTTGTGTCTGTGTCACTACTGATCAAACCCAGATGGAGAGATGGTCCCCTAATATTTCATCTACAAATGTGCCATTCCTATGAGATGAGAGGGTGGCTCTGAGGGGTGTGGACCTTAGCAGTTGGTTTAGTCCGTCTCCCCCACCCTTCACTGCAGTTCCTTCTCACCTGCCTCCAGGCCCTGTGCACCGTGGCTTAGGGAAGAGGTGCACTTCACAACAGACCTGGCCTGCTGCCACAGCCTGCCTGCCCTCCTCCACTCCTGTGACTAGAGAGGAAGGGGGTAGTGGGAGCCTCTTAACACAGAAATAAAGATCACCTTTACCAGGGAGGAAGAGGGACCATAAGCTATTTCTGGAATCTGCCAAAGACTTAATTTGTAATTTTCAGAAATATTTTATTTGTAAACTTGAAAACTTTTAAGAAGTTGAGGCTGGTAACATTTGAACAATAGGAACCATGGTAGTCCTCATCAGTAACAGAGCAGCTGGGTGGTGCTGCATCTGCAATCCTCGTACTGGGCTGTGGAGGCAGGTGGATCAAGAATTCAAGGTGATCCTCCCTTACATCTCTGAGTTTGAAGCCAGCCTGGGTTACCTGAAACCTTGTCTTTAAAAAGTCAAAATAAAACCTTACAGAATAAATATTCATGGCTCCATAATGTTTGATATAAATAATTGAGTAAATAACCGACAAAGAAGGGACCACTCTTCCTTAGAGAAGAATTTCAGCTACAGGCAGGTAAAGGGGCTGGAGGTGTGGCTTTAGTCATAGGAGACTTGCCTAGCATGTGCAAGGAACCTGTAGAATAGGGCACTTTCCATGTGAGCACCAAGTACTGAGCTGGCCCTTAGGGAGGCCAGTGGCTGGATATGCACTTCCAACATGGGAATATGAATAATCTATTAAATGGTCACTGCCCTGGTGAGTAGAAGGAACTTTTTACTCTGCAGTCCTATGATTCCTGGCCACTGGTAGCAGCTCTCTTCTCAGAATGCTGCACAACCGTACAGGGCCTGGGTCTGGCCTCTGGCCTGATGTCCCTCTGTGAGACCCTGGACAAGTCTTCTGACTTTGCCTTGCTTTCTTCATCTCTGTGATGAGAGTAACATAGTCCTGACACTATGGCCTTGTCACAGTAAAAGAGTTAACATTGTTGGCTGTTCAAAACTATTCCTCAGGTACCCTGACAGCTATGTAAGCATTTGTTACATAAATGGAAAGACTGCTCAGTCAGGGATTTTCCTCTCATTTGGTTTTCTCTTCTTTCATATTTTTGTTCTAATTGTGTGTGAGGGAGGTGCATGGCATGCAACAGAGCCCAAACTCAAGGTCTCATTCATGTTAGGCAGATGTTCTACCACTGACCTGCATCCCAGGCTGGCTTTTTTTCTCTTGACTTGAATGAGCTCTTTCCTGTGTTAAATGTTACTTCTGGCAGTGAAATGCATTGTAAATATCTTCTCTTGGCACCTTTTTAATTGTTGGAAGACTTTGCTAGCTGTTCAGAGGTCAAAGCCTCCCTATGGTCTAGAAGCTTATCTCAATAAACTTAGCAAAATGGAGCTCCCTCCCTCCAGCAGGACTTCCTGCCTCTACCTGTCCTTATCTGAGACTATCCCTTGACCTGGAAGCCTGACCATATCCCAAAGGTGTCTCTAAAATCAGATGCCTAATTCATCTTTAGCTTGACCCTTGGCACAGATCCTTGCTGAGAAGACTTGTGCTAGGGACTCAGCTATAGGACCCAGCTGCCTACATACTAAGCTTTGTGATAGGAGCATGCCACTCAGTGCAACTTAGGGTTTGTTCCCAGGCTCCCCAATTCTATATATTCTTTATACTTTGGAATAAAGTCAAGCTGATTCACCAAAATATATCTTCTGAAGGGCTGAATCAGTTCATGCTCATATGCCACCAAAGCTTTCTGTCACCCTTTCTGCCTCTTTCCCCTTTCAACCTGATAGCCAACAGGCTCAGAGGAAAGAGGACCCCCACATTTAATCAGTTTTCAACTTCTTTTATTTTTTTCTCTCTCATATATTACATCCTGACTGCAGTTTCCTTCCCTTCATTTCGCTCAGTGCCCCCCCCACATCTCCTCTTCCAAAATCCATTTCTGTTTCCCTTCAGAAAAAAGAACAGGCATCCTACTAATATAATCACTAAACATAGCCTAAAAACTTACAAGACTAGGCACAGGGCTGGAGAGATGGTTCAGTGGTTAAGAGCACTTGCAGAGGACCAAAATTCAATTCCTAGCACCCACATTGTAGCTCACAACCACATATAACTCCAATTGCAGGGAATTCCATGCTCTTCTCTGACTTCCACAAGCACCAAGCACACATGTGGCAAATAGATATGCATGCAGACAAAACTTTCATACACACAGAAAAAAAAATGAATAAATGAATGAAGACTAGGCACAAACCTTCGTTTCAAGGCTGGACAAGGCACTCCAGTAGGAAGGAAGGGTTCCAAGAGCAGACAAAAGAGTCAGAGACATCCCCACTCTCACTGTTGGGAATCCCACAGGAACACTAAGCTGCACAATCATAGTTGTATGTGGAGGACCCAGATCAGACCCACATAGGATCTGTTTTTTCTTCAGTCTCTTTAAGTCCTGTCGAGCCTTGCTTAGTTGATTGTGTGAGCTGTGTTTGTGGTGTCTTAACTCCTACAGTCCTTTCTTCCCCTCTTCTGCCAGGTTCCCCTGGCTCTTCCAGGGCAGCTCTCCTCCACGATCCTGCCCTGTTTGAGTTCCTGTCCTGATTCCTTCCGTGATTAACAGCAGTGCTGAAGTGTGAACCAAATAAACCCTTTGGTCCCAACCTGCTTTTTGGTCATGGTGTTTTGTCACAGCAATAGAAGCTCTGAGATGGTCAGTTCAGGCTCTGAGTCCCCATTACTGGGAGAGTTTGCTAGAGTCACCCTCATAGATTCCACGGCACTAGTTTTCTACATCACCCACTAAGTGACCCCCAGTTCCAGTCATCTCTCCCTCTATTCCCCGACTTGATCCCACCTGCCCCAAGTTCACCTGCAAAGTCTATTTTATTTATATCCTTTTCCTAGGGAGACCATGCCTTCCTCCCCGTAGCTTCCTTGTACTTAGCCTCTCTATGGATTGTAGCAGGATACATAATCTATGGATTATTATTCTTTACTTAATAACTCATGTCCACTTATAAGTGAGCACATACCATGTTTGTCTTTCTGGGTCTGGCCTACCCCACTCAGTTGATTTTTTTTTTTCTTTTTTTTTTTACGTTTGTAATTATATTTATGTACAGAAAACTTAGCAGTGTACATTTATTTAACCCAGCTTAGTGGCAAGTTCTTTGGCCTTTGCCTTTTCCAGCTTGGCAATTCGAGCCACAGACTTAGGACCCAGGACATTGCCTCCCCAGTGGCGTCGGATCTCATCGTATCTGTCGTTGTAGTTGGTCCTAATA
>PVIH01003535.1:0-52685 GCA_004025045.1 Sigmodon hispidus
AGATCAGGTGTTCATAGGTTTTTGGGTTAATGTCTGGATCCTCAATTCTATTCCATTGGTCCACAAGTCTGTTTTTATGCCAGTACCAGACTGTTTTTATTACTGTAGCTCTATAGTATAGCTTGAAGTCAGGGATGGTGATACCTCCTGAGGTTCTTTTGTTGAGTAAAATTGTTTTGGCAATCCTGGCTTTCCTGTTGGTTTATACATTTAAAAACCAGAATTTACATGGGATGGTGAGCTGTAAGAGCTTTACTCCATATTAATCTGATTAACAACTAATTGACTAGTATGTCAGAGTGCTAATGTTGTAAGTTATTTGGAGAAATGTTGACTCATTGTACAAAATGCTGAGACATGATTACTGACTTATGGGCAAGCATAAATATCCATTGACTATGTAAAATGTTCAGTCAATTTAATGAATACGCAGTATGGACTGGGAATGAGACTTAGGATGGGGGATGTGGGAGTAAACATGTCCATCATAATAAACCTGTGCAGTGGACATGTTTGCATAGGAAACTGATGAACATGGGGAAGGTTATCTGTTGCATGGCTAGAGAAAAGAGAATATGATCATCATAAAGCCATAAGCAAACAATCTCTGATGGACCAAATATTTATATCTTCTTATTTATTTAGAAGAGCTGGCCTTAAGCTTTTACATTATGAATGTAACATCTCATCTTCACCATGTCCTTTCCTGGAATCTCATCAGTGTCAAGCAAAGGGCTGTCCATGATTTTCTTACAATCCTCTCTATTCCAATTGTCTGTGCTTAGAAGAATCCAGGTGTCTATGAAATAGTAGAATGCTATTCAAAGTCAGAGGTACAATTGCTAACAACTGTGGGAAAATCTACAAAAGTAACCACAATGTTAATTTTCTTTTTTCTTTCGTTTTCTTTTCTTAAATTTTTGTCCTGGTGGTAGAACCTATGGCCTCATGTATGCTAGGCAGACACTCTGCCACTGAACTACATCTTCAATCTTTATATCTTTCATCTTCTTTATCTTTTTCCATCTTCTATCCATCTATCTATTATGGGTTTTTGAGATAGAATTTTTTTATGTTACCTTATAGCCTTGGTTGTCCTGAAACTTCCTCTGTAGACTAGACTGGCCTTGAACCTGGAGATTTACCTGCTTTGGCCTCCCAAGCACAGGAATGGAAGGCTTCCACCATCACTACACATACTTTATTTTTAAGCTTTTAGTTTTGAAAGGGATCACATTATCAGTTTCTCATGATTACTATTAACTCAGCATAAGTATATCTTAAAATTTTTTTTGTGATTTTTCTGCCTTCCAAGTAGGTACATTTAACGTCATCCACCACCTTGTCTAGCCATTGCCAAATTTTCAATTATGATTATGCTGGGGGAAAATAATCCAAGGGTGAGGAGCAAGAAGAATAAATGGTGGTTTAATGGTAAATAAAAAAAAACACTATGTGCCTACCTACATCTGTATAACAATATTGATATTTATAGATACTCAATCAGCTTTCTATAGCAAAAAAGATGTCTGGGTGACAAGCAACAGAAATTCATTTATTTATTTATTTATTGTCATACAATTTCTGATTTTAGAAACTGAAAATCAAGGTGTCCATAGTATGCTTTCTTCTGAAAGCTACAGGAGAGAAACTATTTGTGTTTCTTTGCCCCCTCTCTTCTGGTGGTTTGCTCATCTCTTATCTTGGAGAAGCACCATCTTAGTCCTTGTTTTCATTTTCACATGGTGTCTTTTTTAATGTGTGTTTCTCCCAATGTTCTGAACTGTCCTTTTGTGTACAAACATCATTGGATTGTGTTCACTCTCCAAAGCATCCCTTACCTTGATTATGTTTGAAGATAACTCATTTCCATGCAAGGTTACAATCTAAAGTACAAAAAGGGGGACTTCCACATACCTTTTGGAAATGTACAATACAACTCATAATATAGGTGTAATTCATAGAAGAATTTTGCACAAGTAGTCATGTTCTTGGCTGTGACATTCTCTAAAGAGTCTCACTTTGAGATAAGAGGTACTTCACTATTGTATTTCCAATTTTCATTACTATTTCATTTTTATAACCATAAGCGTATGACATTTCTTTGAGTAAAAAATTATAACCCTGAATACCAAAATGAAACTTTCTTCATTGTTATGGAAATTGGCAGCCAAGCATATAAGAGGAAATGGGTAGTTGTCCCAAACATTTCATATCTAAAGCAAAAACTTCAGAAGAAATCTAGACTGTTTCAAGTGAACATGTTGCTTTATAAACGTGTATAATTAAGATTGTGTATTATCTGCATCTGTACCAGTCTAATCTCATTAGATTCAAAGACCAGTACATTTCTGGCCAGCAATAGAGGCAAAAGACAATGACTATGACACATTTTTGACTCACCAGAGCTTATTAGCTAATAACAAATACCAATGGTTCTGTTTTTAAAGGGAGGATTAGCATGGAATCTGCTGCCTCTGCTATGATCCCTTAAAAGGGCTGCAATCACGGAGCCCAGCAAGGCTATCTGAGGCAGGCTCATTCCTGCTGCATGTGCATTTGGCAGATCCTCTAAGTGGTTCTTCAGTGTCATGCCTCTAAGGCCACAAGTGTGCATTTCCTGGGACTAAGCCAAGGACTGTTGGGACGTGCCTTTCATCAGGGCATTCAAGGCCAATACCACGAGAAATTTATTTCAGCTGTCATTCAGCTCAATTCTCACTTCTACGGAGCAAAAGTCAGCTAATGGGAGCCTTTGGTTTCACACTTGTGTCCTTAACAATACTAGAGAGTGGTTAAAAAAAAGTTTTTAATGTGGAAGAGAATTCTATTGAGTCCCTCAATCCACAATGTTTGTTTTCTTTATCAATTTGCTGAACACTTGGGATTTAGGGGTGTATAGAAGTGCAGTGAATCATTGATGTCAAGGGCATCCAAGTAAAACAAATACATTGACCTGAGTATTGCCTCTGTAAAATATTTAAGGTTGGTCCACATTCTATTTACCATACTATCATTCTCCTGAATCTTTCTTAGCCTAGTAATATGAGATGATTGGTTTATAAGAAAATTGTGTGATGATACTTGGAAATACAATTTCATACGGATGTTAATAAATTTCTTTTTCTGAATAAGTGTTAAAAGGTTTTCTGTCTAATACAATATATACTTGATAATGGAGCCAGGGATCACGCTTTCTCCATCTTCCTGTCTATTCTCCTAGCACAGGACTCCCATATTCACAGTGGTTGAAGATATCCTATCTTCTTATGATCATAACTGCTTCTCCATCATGGAGAACGTAGGAATGCCTAATGGCTCCCTTCTCATGGAAGCCTTGCCCCTCACACCTAAACTGGTCACAACCGAGTCATATCGCCACTGCTTACTAGACTGTGAACTTCAAATAAAACTGAATACTCAGCCAACTAGCCTCTATGTGAGCATCCTTACTGAATGGGGCAATCTTTGACCCAAGACAAGAATGGAAGAAGGTACCAGTCACTCAATAAACTGCTTGTATGTTACTTAGATTTTTATGTTAAGATGATGAGCTAGGATTTTGAGACATTACAGTTCCCTGGATATAGAAGTAGGAATAAAATTCTAATTATTCAGTCTCTAATTTTCTTTCTTCTCTTTCTTTCTTTCTTTCTTTTTTTTCCAACAGGATGTTGTGAAGCCTAAGTTAGCTAGAATCATGGATTTTTCTATATAGCCAAGTCTATCCTTGAACATTTTGTTGTGGTTGTTATTTTGTTCTTTTATTTGCTTGTTTTTCTTTTTGTTTGGAAGATTTTCTTGACTTGTTTTTTGTTTTGTTTTGTTTTGGGAAAGTGTCTCATTGTCCTGTAACTCACTATGTAGATAAGGCTAGCCTTAGAGTCACAGAGATTGGCTTGCCTCTGCTTCCCCAGTGCTGGAACTAAAGAAGTGACCCACCATCATTGGCTCAGCCTTTGAAACTTTCACAAAGAACTTTGCTAATTTACCATGAGAATCTAGTTTCTGTTTAAGCTTCTTGAGTCACAGTAATGTTCTCTATTAGTACAAGTAAAAAAATACTTAAGTTTGCACTTGGCAAGACACCTACATAACTAGCTTAAGAAATAAAACTGCTAATTTATTTGATTAGCCAAATAAGAGCCTTATAAACCTTATCAAGGTTCACTGCAGCTGTTTTCCTCTGCATATAGTTGCCAAGGTACACTCATTTTGTCACCAGTAATAAGATCTTCCATGGGATTTAAGTACCACCAGTTGTCTCCCTCTCTTGCGGTAGTTTAGAGTAATAAGATGGTATGCTTTCCCCAATCATTTTTTTAAGCTACAAGTAGAAAAAAATAGTTGAAGTTTCTTCTCCAAAGCTATATATCAGAACTTTTTTGAAAAAGTGATTGACAAGGCACTTGTCAATTGATTCCTAAAGTGATTAAAGATGAGTGAGATTCGGGAGACATTGAGTTGGCTTGAGTAGGATGGTTTTAGTTGGCTTTGAGACAACACCAACTGGAAGTAAACTAGTATACAAACACTATAAAGAACAAGATGCTATTATATACATTGCAAAAGAATCCATCCAGTGTTTTAGGAGATCCAACTCTGACTTCTCCATTTCCTGGAATTTTTATGGCAGGTGGTTCTCATGGTATGTTGCTTAATGGGTTGATCTATAGCTCACAGAATAGAGAAATCATTTCAAGATAGCATCTACTTTCAGCAGCCTTGTGTCATAATTGCCTCGTGGTGCTCTCTGAGTCATGGGCAAAAGCATAGCATTTGTGTCCTTGAAAACAGAAACTAAGCAGAGAAATAAAGTGTACACTACAGTGCCGTGTGTTAGTATTTTGCACATAGAAGGATGTAACACACTGACACGCTGCCAGGAAGCCATGTTGAGTTTATTAGGGTCTGGATATCCAGGGAATGGGTGAAAGAGGGGAGGAAGGAAAGAGAGAAAAAAAGAGAGGGAGAAGAAAGGGTAGAGAGGGGGCTGGAAAAAGGGATCTCTACCTTGTGTTGTCACTTTAAAGGGTGACCATGTAGACACGTTCTGAAAGCAGGGGGTGTGGCCAAAATATAGCAAGGCTGGAATCACACTGTCATGCCCAGGAGACAAGCTAGGGCGATGTTTACATGCTAACACTGAGACCCTAACAGAATGGACTTAAGTCAACAACACACTTATTTGGTCACTCCACAACCTGTATGTATCACTTTCTGAACTAATAATCAGCATGACGGTATTTAGTATAACTTAAGTACAAACTAAAGGAGGAGTGGCCTGCTTCAGAGTGACAATGGCTTAAGGCAGACACTAGCTTATATGTTGATGATACCCTGGGAATAACCTGTCTTAATGCTCTCCCTGCAGAGCTAGAGGAAAACAAATCCCATAAGCATAACAAAAATAACTCTGACTATGGCTTTAAATGATTTTGAAATTTGATTGGGCTGCAACGTTTAGTTAAATATTCAAACATTTACGATTTTCTTGAGAATCACAGCTTATCCAAAAGTAAGCAAAAAGCCATCAGCCACCTGCTGTGTTATTCATTTGTTTAGTCAACATGATCTTCAACCTGAACATATAAATTGAACTTTGACAGATGTTAATGGTCAAGGGTCATAAACTTGTGGCCAATTTTCCTTCCCAATTTTTTGAGCTGGACATCTGAACCAGGTAGGTTCTTGTGTCTCATACTCATCTTACCTAGTTAGGAAGTTTGTGTATTGAACTTGTCTCTCACATATTACTGAGTTTTCCAAGCATTTTAGTGTTTCTTATATCCATTTGTTTTTACCTTTTATATAATGTACATTTTACAACCTTGCACTAAGACATTCTCGTGTTACAAAGGCAATTAGGAGAAAGAATTTTCCTTTTCACATTTGAATCATCTGGACACAGATAAAACCATACACTTTAAAAGTTTTCATCTGGAAAGTAAGAAAAAGGAAACAAGATACAGGCCCATTTGTTCTGTTCTTTCACTTACTGTTTCTATTGCTTCGGTTATATTATGTCCACAACCCCTTAGTATATCTAATCCTCCTTTCCTGAGACCCCAGATCCAGCATGGGCATAGTTATTTCTCTTTAAAAATGAAACTCTTCTACTTTTCTTATTTTATGTTTTCTTATAGTCTATAATTTTCTTCATTGTGTTTTTGTCTAACATGTTTTTCTAGTACTTTCTAAATTACTTTTAATCTATAATTTTAGATTATCATTATTTACAGTTCTGAATTGCTTGGGATTTTTTTCACTATTTTTTATAAATTCATTTATTTTTTTAAAAAAATACATATTTGCTCTCATATATGTATGTGCACCTCATGCATGCATGTATGGTGCCTATGGAAGCAAGAGAGGACATCTAATGCTGTGGAAATGGATCTCTGCAAACTTCTCAGCCAACTGAAGACTATCTACACAGCATGTCTGAGTACTCACTTGCTCTGTGCAGAGTTCTTCTCATCTAATCATCCGTTCATGTTATCAAAGGTTCTACATGTTTGGGAGCCTCTCATGTAAACAGACCTGTGTTGACTTTGTTGCAATTGTCAATCTCTGCAGGGAACGGTCTGCTCAGCGTTCTGACTCCTGATTTATCTGGTACTGATCCCAGAAGTTGTGCTTAAGATTAGCTCAGACTCCACCTAGCAGACAGGAGCTAGGCTTTGGCTGTGAGGGGCTTCTTCAGTGACACCTAAAAGAGGGGACCTTGCACGGCCGGGCCTCACTTCCAGGGTGAACTGTATCATCAGGGAGGGACTGAGTCTTTGAAATTCAGACCCCTGTCCAGAGCAGACTCAGAGATCAAACAGACCCCTTGCTCAGAGGAGACAGGAGACACACAAACACTCTTGCCACAACTGACTAGGAGCTGACTAATTGTGAACCACTGAAGCCATGGGCAGACACCAGTGTAAAAATACATATAACAATATAAAGAACAACAAGGCAACACCAGAAGAAACTGGTGGTTCTACAACTACAAGACCTGAACAGAGCAATGAAGAGGAAGCAGAAGAACACAACAGCAAAAACACCTTTATGAAGATTATTGAAGCCTTCAAAGAGGATATAAAAGAATTGCCTTAAAGAAATAGAAGAAAATACAAACAAAAAATTGGAAGAGATGAACAAATCCTTGAAAGAAAACCAAGAAAAGGTAAACCAAAAATTGAAAGAAACATTCCAGGAACTAAAAATTGAAATAGAAGCAAAAAAAAGGCACAAAATGAGGCAAAGATGGAAATAGAAAATCTGAAGAAAAGAGCTGGAACCACAGATACAAGCATAACAAACAGAATCCAAGAGATGGAAGAGAGACTCTCTGGAGTGGAAGACTCAGTAGCAGAAATAGATACATCAGTCAAAGAAAATACAAAAACCAAAAAAGCCATAACACAAAATGTCCAGGAAATTTGGGACATCATGAAAAAAACCAAACTTGAGAATAATAGGAATAGAAGAAGAAGTAGAAGAAGAAGAAGAAGAAGAAGAAGAAGAAGAAGAAGAAGAAGAAGAACAGCTCAAAGGCACAGATAATGTATTCAATAAAATCATAGAAGAAAACTTTCCTAACTTAAAGAAGAAAATGCCTATAAAGATACAAGAATCTTACAGAACACCAAATAGATATGACCCCCCAAAAGGTCCACTCACCACATAATAATTAAGCCACAGACATATAGAACAATGAAAAAAATTTAAGAGCTGCAAAAGAAAAGGGCCAACTTATCTATAAAGGCAGACCCATCAGAATAACTCTTGACTATTCAATGGAAACCATGAATGAAAGCAAGAAGATACTGGTCAGAAGTTATACAGACACTAAAAGTACATGGCTTCCAATCTAGACTACTTTCCCCAGCAAAACTATCAATCAACATAGAGGGGGTAAATAAGATATTTCATAACCAGATTTAAACAATACCTAATCACAAATCCTGCCCTACAAAAAGCCCTAGAGGAAAAAATTCCAACCTAAGGATCCCAGATACACCCATGAAACCACTAACAATCAATAATCCCACAGAAGAAAAGCCCAGAGAAAAGAAATACATACAACCCACCACCAAAAATAACAGGAAATATCAATCAGTGGTCACTAATATCCCTTAATATCAATGGACTTGATTCACCTGTGAAAAGACACACCCTAAGATGATGGATATAAAAACAGAAACCATCCTTCTACTGCATACAAGAAACGCACCTCAGCCAGAGAGACATTACTTCAGTTCTTATTGTCATTTCATTTCTAAATATGTGAGTATGTAAAGTCACTACTCTTTCCAAGATGAGAGTCACAACATTAGGAAAGGCATTTATTTCAGATGTAATAAGTAACGAAACCTTAAGTTGCTTTAATACAAAGACAAAGCAACAATCATCATCAGAAAATATTCCTCCTACAGGAAATGAACCCACAGCCAAACAATATGCACGGAGTAATCTTGAAACATTTAGCCCTAAACAGGATCCAAACCCTCTCTTCAGGGCTCAGGGAACTCTGTGGAAGAGGTAGTAGACAGAACTTAGGGATGGAAGGTACCAAGAAGACAAGGCCTGTAGGTCAACAGGATCAATACACACAGAAACTCACAGAGACTGGGGCAGCATGCACAGGGCCTGCATGGGGCTGCACCAGATAGAGTCTTAGAGCACTAAGGAGACATGAACATACACGGGCATCCCTAACCCAGAAGCTATCTGCAACTGATAGTCACTTGCAAATTAAAATTTAGTTTTCTCTAAGAATCTAATCTCACTGGGGAAACAAACTGCTCTAAGGGGAAGTGGAATGCCCAGCAGCAGACGGCCACCAGAAAATAAAGTCAACAGCATCTTGGGAGGATCCTGTCTCATAATGTCATGTCAGGGCTTTCCTTTCTTTTTTATTTTATCTCATTTTAAATTTAAAACCTCTCTCTCTTTCTCTCTCTCTCTCTCTCTCTCTCTCTCTCTCTCTCTCTCTCACACACACACACACACACACACACACACACACACACACACACACACACAAAGGTGGGGTAACCATGACAAATGGATGAAACTAAAGATGATTATGCTAAAGGATATGAGACAGACTCAAAAAGACTAGAATCATAGGTTTTGTCTCAAATGATAATCTGGGTGAACAACAATAACAAAAAAAATAATGAGAGAAAGTATAAGGGAGATGATTAAAATGGAAGGGAGAGTGGAAGGTATGAAGGAATGACAAATGATAACGGAGTGACCAAAGAAATATATACATCTATAAAACATCACAATGGAAAACATTCATTTATGCAATTAACACTGACCCCTTGACATCAAATGAGGAATGAGACATCAACATAAGGGTCTTAGTGGTACACAAACATCCAGTCCACAAAACACTGTTGTTAAAAGTGAGATTTTGAGTGGTGTATTTGTTCCCCAAGCCTGGACATAATATATGACTTCTACCATGTATACTGCCAAGTCTAAATTTCTGCACCATTGTTTTATTGTTTATTTATCAGATTTTTATGCAAGTTCACAGTAGTTAATATAGGCATTCTCAGTGTCTAATAATTCGCTGCTATTTCACACTAATATAGATACTTTTTCAGTTGGACAAGGAGAAACAGATTTTTCTCTAACATAATTTATACTGAAATAGGTTCACTTATTAATTCAAATTCACATGCTACAGCTTTGAAATAATTTGGAAAAATGATTTTCTTCTCTCTGTAGTTTTTGTTTCTCTATCATTTCCTTGTGATACTTAATAAAAAAAGACAACTTCTTGGGAGGCATATTAAAGCTTGCAAAATTTAGATAATAAAACAAATTTTAGGGCACAGCATTCTATCATACATTATTCATCTTCAGAATTTCAATAGATTCACAGCTATGCCTGGACATGTGAATAATCACAACAGCGTTCAACAGACATAGGTGGGTGCTAACAAGGAGGGTTTTCTCTTCTTTCCACTTCAGAAAAGCTCTCTATTTTGGCAGGGGCTGGACTAATTAAGCCCTGAAAGCTGTGTTCGTGTGGTGGAAATTTCAAACAACGAAGTCTGTTTTTCCTTAGTGACAGACCCTTCCCATTCCATCGCACACCCTCTGATTAAATCCTAACAGGCTGCTTTTTCATGAACATGCCTTTAGTTTGACTAAGACCTCAGAAATGTTGAGCTGGCTTTAACTAGATTCAAGTGCTGTTCCAAAACAGTTCTAGCAGAGCCTAAAGGTAAGATGTTATTTTAAGGACACTTCCATAAGAGACTCAATAAAGTCAACAGTTGAATAAATAGAAATAGCATCACCTGCTTTAAATTACTTAGCATTAAATGGACATTCCAAGTGTCTCTGTGGTAAGGCTTAGAGTCATGCATGGATGCCTGTCAACAGCTGACTAGATAAAGATGAGGCACATACCCAAAGGAAGCTCATTCAACCACAGAAAAATGACACTTGTAAGAAAATGAATGGAACTAGAAATTATGTTAAGGATAATAAGCTAGACTCAGGAAGACACATAGTATGTTTTCTTTGACATGTGGAACCTAGAGTGTGTGTGTGTGTGTGTGTGTGTGTGTGTGTAAAATCACAATTAATGAATAAAAGAGTCCATGATTTTGAAAGAGAGCAAAAGGAATCTCAATTAAGAAAATACCCACACCCAACTTTGATGTGGGATGTCCTTCTGTGGGGTGTGAATATAATATTGTTTTTTTAATAAAGAAACTGTTGGGGCTGGAGAGATGGCTCAGTGGTTGGGAGCGCTGACTGTTCTTCCAGAGTTCCAGAGTTCATTTCCCAGCACCCATATGGCAGCTCACAACTGTCTGTAGTTCCAGTTCCCAGTTCCAGACAAACACCAAGGCAAATAAATAAAAATGAATAAATAAAGTTTAAAAAAAAAGAATCTGTGAGGGAGAGTCATGCACCCCCTTTTTGGACTGTAGAAGGCTTCCTGATGCTACACTACGAGACCTTGTCTGAACCTTCCCCATCTTTCCCTGATGGACAAAGAGGCAGAGGCACCTCTTTTTATATTTGTGAATGTATTATTTTTATTTAATTATTTAATAAATAAATCCTGATCCAAGAAAAAAAAAAAGAGAGCAAGAAGGGGTATATGGGAGGTTTTGGAGAAAAAGGGATATTGCATGAATTCTAATTGGTATTAATAATAAAAACTCAGAGCCAGATATTGGGGCAAATGCTAGGAGATCAGAGAGACAGAGGAATACGCCACATGCATTTCTTACCTCGCCAACTCCCCAGCTGAAAGGGTGAGATCCTGTCTCCATGAATCCTCAGACTGAATGGAGAAGCAAAGTAAGCACAAGGGAGAAATGGAAGGGGCTGAGTTTGTGACTTATATTCCTTTTCCTGCCCATCCATATCACTTCCTTTCTCAAACTTCCTAGTGCTGGAATTAAAGGCATGTGTATTTCCCAAGTATTGCTAGCAGAGGCATGGGATCCCAAGTGCTGGGACTAAAAGTGAGTGCCACCACAGCTTGGCTCTGTTTCTCTTTCAGACTAGATTAATCTCTTGGAGCACAGTGTGGCCTTGAACTCACATAAATCCAGAGTGATCTCTGCTTCTACCTCCTGAGTGCTAAGATTAAAGGTATTTGTCACCACTGCCTGACCTCTAGGGCTAACTGTGTGGCTGGCAATCTTCATTTGATACACAACGCATTATCATAAGGGAAAAAAGAAATTATGTAATTATAATAACAAATTTAAAAATAATTTTTAAATTACTGTGAAAATATAACCTGACCTGAATTTTTTCCAGGCTATCTTTTAGAGTTTATTTAGATTTATTTTATTTAACCAAGTTCAGATCTTTTTTCCTTACAAAACAGGATGATAAGGTAATCTGTTCTAAAATGTTGCTTAATGAGAAACTTTCTCTTTTCTCTTTTTTTCTTATGAGCCCCAGAAACTACCTCCAGTATAGAATTTCACAGACTCAACAAAATTGATATTTTAAGCCATATAATCCTTTGTGGTGAGGGCTAACCTAAGCATTGCAAAATGCTGGGCAGCATGTGTTGTCTCTACTTATCCTATGACTATCTCTCCTTATGATAGAACAAACAAAAGCATCTTCAAACACTGTTCATCTTCGCTAAGGGACAAAGTTAGCCCCCGTATTCTACTATATCCTACATAAAATTTGTACATTGTGCAGCTCTTGGATTTGAACAATGAGAAGTTAGTTTATAAGGCCCACCATTTTACTTTAGAGAAAACTGAGGAAATAATTATGTGGTATTTTTCCCAAATCATCAAGCAAAAGAATTTTCCCAACTTAAGAATAATATCCATTGAGATGTACCATGACAATATATCTGAAGGCTGTCTCTGAACCTGAGTAAATATGAAGGACAAAGCAAGTACTGGCTATGGTTATGGATTCTCCACTGCTTGCCTATAAGAGCAATAAATATTGTGTTGGATCCAGAGGAAACAGAATTGCTGGACTTCGAAATATTACAATGCATTCTGTTTAATGGTCAATTTGACTTTCCCATGAAACCGAGTTCCTCAGCACTGCCCTTCAGGAAGAGAACACAAACTCTGCCTATAGGTTTTGGAAGATCTTATGCCTGCTATTTAAAAGGATGTATTAGTCAAACATAAACAATGGAATGTTTCCACTTTCTTCTTTGTAAAGTTATTTTAAAAAAAAGAGTAAGGAAGAAGAGTGGATGCTGATATGATGGATGACAGAGGCTCTTCTCTGCACAGCAGTGGAGCTTTGGTCCAGGAAAGCAACAGTATTACACGTAGTACTCATTACAACTAATGGGAGTTGTGTTTGGCATTCCGAGTAGAGAATGCCCTTGGTATCAAACTTCTCTCTGTGGACAATGACACTGAAGGACTTATGCCATAAATAATCCCTGCCATTCAAAAGAACATCCAGCCCATTGCTGCAGAGGAAAGACAAAAAGTCAGTGATGTTTCCAGAAGCAATTCATAGACTGCAGGAGCTCTCTTCTGGAAGATTAATGGAGGTACCGCATGCAACATAACAAAAAGAGAAAATGGGTTAAGAAATGGCACTGATTACTTGGAGTTGTGATGGCTGTGAAAAACACACAACAAGGTTCATCCCTACAATTCTAATGCAGGCTAAACAGAAAAAGTTACTCCAAATTTAATTCAGCCTGGGCTATATAGTACCAGGAGAGCTAGAACTACATAGCAAATCTCCAACTCAAAACAAAACAAAAATCCCACAAGACAACATAAAAGCAGCTACTGTTCCACAAACTTCTAATCTACTGCTTTGTCTTATCATATTATAAAGATTAAATCAAAGGACAAAAACAACAGTGAAATAGATGTTCAAGAAGCTTCATTGTGCTTAAATTTACATCCTTTACGTTACAGATAGATTGTGCTCACTACACTGAAAACAAAGACACTGAACATTTTCCCATGTATGATCCAGAGACTCAAAAGTCCTTAACTTCATCGTAAAAGCATTTACACCATGGTTTGGACCCACCTTTGATTTTCTAGAGAATCATGAGAAGAAATGAGCTAAAAAATGAGCTATCCATTCCACCATGGTTTGGCATGGAAGAGAATCATCTTATCTCATAAATATGCCACCCACCCCAGAAATAGTCCTAAAAACTGGCTAAGATCTCCAATCGGAGATTCCCTCCCTTTTGGGTAGCCCACTCAATCTCTGGAGACTTGCTTTGTTATGCTGAATTAATATCTGCTTAAATAATCTGTGTCTCTTGCCTAAGTTTTCCCATCAAGAAAGGACCAAAAGACCCTATGACACTGTGCTTCTCTTCCATGCAACAACTCATACAGGGACACATATACTTTTTTATCTGTCCTAGTGGCATTTCAAGACCATCTGGACCTTTTGTGATCCATCATTATACAAGGAAATAAATGACTGTGAATGATTAGGGGGGGGAAATTAATGGATATGCCTATAGGTGGCTTTTGTGACTTATTCTCCCAGCTGATGAAAAGATGGGCCACACCATGCTGCAAGATAACCTAAGCATGCGTCCTGAATCACAAAAGAAAGAGTTTGGTAAACAACAACACATGAGCACCATAGGCTATTTTCCAATTTGAACAACCCTTTGATATTGGGATGACTTTTTACAGTTAAAAATATAGAATTCCTCATATGTGTTCCTATGTTGAGTATTTGGTTCCAAGCTAACAGTGCTATTTTTGGAAGGTTACAAGAATCATTAGAGGTGGGACCTAGCTGGAGGAATAAGTATTTGAAGGTAGACCTCTGAAGGTTATACTTTGTCCCTAATCACTACCTTTGTTTATAGTTCATGTCCAACTCAGGATGAATAAATTTCATCACTCAACTTTCCTCAACTGTCATGATGTTGGAGCCTACCACAGACTCAGAATCAATAGAACCACAACTATGGATGGGTATTTCTGAAACTGTGAGAAAAGTAGATCTTTCTTTAAGTGTTTTCTTAGGTATATTGGCCATTGCTTTGCAAAAGTTAATTCATATCTTGTCTTGCAAATTCTCCCAGCTCATTTATGTTCTGACTTGAGAGATCAGAGCTACACATCATACTTGAAGAAAATGCAGAGATGAGAAAGGAGGAAATGTAAGGAGAGAAGATAAATCCTAAAGAACCCAGGAAATGATGTAGCCCAAGTACCTTGTTTTATAGAATGGGGCACTGGATCTGAGAAAGAAGGGACTCCTCTCAAGGAGTCTTCAAATGTAAAACAGACTTCATTACACTTCTCTTAACTTTCTCTTCTGAATTCTCACAGACACACACAAAAAAGGCCAAAACCTGGAGAGATGGATTACATGTAAAGAGCACTGACCATGGGTCCTGCGTTCAATTCTCAGCAACCAACTGGTGGCTCACCACCATGTATAATAGGATCTGATGCCTTCTTTTGGCATATATATGTATATATATGTATATATCACTCATGCACAAAACATAAATAAAATTTGAAAAATAAATAAATAAAAGGCCAAAATTTAGTATAAAAATATAATGACATTTCTATTTGGTATTTAATTTTCTATGCCTATACAATACTATCAAGCATTTTATTGGTATTTGGGACTTAGAAAGAACATATTCAATAAGTGTTCTTAAAGCCAAAACTAACAATCCTAAGTCTACATTTGAATGTAGCAATCATCAATATTTTTTTCACTGATTGTTCTTTATTGAAGTTAAACAGGTCTCTATAAATTTGTGTGGGGGCTAAGACATAGCTCAGTTAGTCAAATGCCTGACTAGCATGTATGAAGTCCTGGATTCCTTCCCAGCATCCCATAAACTGGGTATGTGGGCACCAGCTTGATTCCTGCATCTAGAATAAGGCAGCAAGAAAGTCACAAGAGGCTCAAAGGTTCAAAGTCATCTACAACTGCATAGTAAGAGTTCTGTCTAGACTTGAAACTTTCTAGACTTAGACTTGAACATATATATTCAATTATTCTTTTACTTGTGGTAGAATTTATCAGATTATGTCTCAAATGCATGAATACATATATGTATATATACATAATTTTGAATTATTCTTTTGTAGTATAATTCATCAGAACATGAGCATTAAAAACAAATTCATCTTTCAAAAAGAGTGTACTGACTTATGCATATATGATTCAGTGATGCAACCAATAGCATCACAGTTCTTTCATTCATTCATGTCTGCTTACTTTAAATTCTTTTCTAAACTGGCCTTATTCCCTCTTATTGCAAGCTGGCTATTTCTTCATGTTAAAAACAATGTTTTTGGCAAGGTCCACCCTGCAAGCTTTCATTGTTTTATTTTTTGCTGTGATTGAACCCAGGTCATTGTGCATGCAAACACTGAACCTGTCATCTGCTGAGTCAATGCCCTTCCACTATCTATGTGCCCTTTTCTGTATGCATGCTCCTCTACCATGATGTTCTCTCAACTGGGAGTCCTAAATTTTTAACTTGAGAGTCAAAGCAAAAGCTTCTCTAAAAGTCCCAGAGTGGACTAACTTAGCTCACTTACTTGTTTTTCCATGGGTAAATTTATGTGGAAAAGATAAATGTCTTAATTAGGATTTATATTTCTAGGTAGAGACACCATGGCTAAGGCAAACTCTTATAAAGGAAAACATTTAATTGAAATGATAGCATACAGTTTAGAGGGCTAGATCATTGTCATCATGGTGGGAAGCATGGCCGTGTGCAAGCAGACATGGTGCTTGAGAAAAAGCTGGGGGTTCGAGATGTAAACAGAAGTTTACAGATGTTTTTTTCTGTTCTTCCTATTCCCAAATATCTGGAAGCCATTACCCAAATAATTAACTCAGAGGCTAAATATTACTTATAAATGCTTGGTAATTAGCTCAGGCTTGTTACTAACTCTTAGACTTAAATGAACCCATATTTCTATGTAAGCTTTGCCACATGGCTCATGGCTTGTTACCTCATTTTTTTGATATCCTGCTTGCTTGGCACCTGGCTGGCATCTCTCTCTCTGCTCTTCCTCTTCTCAGAATTCTCTTAGTCTGGTTGCCCTGCCTATACTTCCAGCTTGGCTACTGGCCAATCAGCATTTTTAAAACAAATTTCATTGACAAATATTTATGGTGTATAAGAGCATTATCCCACAGCATTGGAGACTCATGTTTTTAATCCCAACACTTGGAATCTCATGCCTTTGATTTCACCATTTGGGAGGCACACACCTTTAATTCTAGAGCTTGGGAGGTGGAGGCAGGAAGCAATATGGCTGACCAGAGAGAGGAATACAAGGCAGGTGGAAGCAGGACCTCATCCCCTTTTTCAGCAGAGAAATTGGTGAGGTAAGAAGTGACTGTGACTGGCTGCTCCTTTGTCTCTCTGATTTTTCAGCATGTACCCCAATAATCTAGCTTTAGGTTTTTATTATTAAGACCATTAAGTTCTGCATTACATCTACACCTTGATCCTCAGGCAGTATAAGCAAGTATGAGTCACATTGAGGGAGATTGAGCATAGGGGACCTCACAGTACACCTCCACAGTTACATACTTCCTCCAACCAGGCCATACCTACCCCAACAAGGCTATACCTCCTAATAGTGTCACACTCTATGAGGACAATTGTCTTTCAAGCCACTCTGGTAGATAAAGGAAAAGAATATGAATGGCAACCCTATAAGAATCTCAAGGAGTGAGAAAATATTCCATGAAGAAACAGGAAAGGGAGAAATGAAGTATGCCAAGCTAAAGAAAATATTATCTTGTCAGTCCCTTCTAGTTTCTGGTTAGGAAAAAGATATTAAGTATGTAAAACTAGAGTATACTTTAATACATAGCTACAATTCAAGTCACATTCAAAGAAACCTTAGAAACCTAATACATTAAATATGTCTTCCTAACATAACAGAAGGTCAGCATGCATATTCAGGACCTTTGCCTTCCTCTCTTCTAAATTAAAATTTCAAAACATTAGCCAAACTGTCTATGATACGGTCACCCTGCCCAGTTTTTTTTCTGATATTCATAGATAAACAGAGGAGATATTAAAATTATAGTTATTTTGTTTACATCTACAGAAACATAATTTTTAAGATTGTTTTCTTTCTTAAAAACAAAAACAAACAAAAAACCAGAATTAAACTGTGGGCTTGGAACGAAAGAAATGAATCAGCATGGAGGCACAAGCCTGGCAATCTCAGTTAGTTAGGCCCTCAGAATCCACTTGGAAGGAAAGAGTGAATTCCACAGAAGTTGTACCCTGACTAACACACACACTAATTCATCAATTAATTAAACAAACACAGGGCTCAGACTAGATTCATAAATATTTCTTAATACATCTCTTTCACTTTTGGGTCATAAAATTGAAGCCTATAGAAGGGAATAACTGGAGAGACAAAGGAAATAACTGGAGAGTCATATCCTGGGTTGCACTGAACAAAAATTGTTAAAACATATCTCTTTCCACAAGCACATAGTTGTTTTATTATTATTATTATTATTATTATTATTATTATTATTATTATTGCATTTAACTGTTCACAATTTGTTTGTTCCTCATACTGTTTTTAATGAAAGAAACAAGACAATAGTAAAATAAAAAGAGATCTTGTCAGATTGATAAATTGTGACAATTCAATAAACCTTTTCTGATTATATTTCCAAAAACTCAGTTCTGTAATAACCAGGAGGGAAATAGTGGCTCCTCTCAACACCACATTCAAGCCACATGTAGATGATTACAAAACAATTACCACATGAAATCAAAGTGGTAGGGATCATGAGGGGTGCCTTTCAAACTTGGCTTCAGATGTTATCTCTCTAGAATGTCTGACTCCTGCTGTGACTATGTGCAATTATACACAGCATGATTCCATGTGAAAAGAAAAGGTTCCCAAACATCACAAACAACTACAATACTGTTATAATCAAGTCCCTTGATTTTAAATTGTTTCCAAATATGTCATGGATAATAGAGGTCATCATAACTTTATTTTAGGAAAAATTGAGTTCTGGTTTTAATTTTTTTCACAAAACAAAGTATCAAGAGCTTTAAAATTGTTATCAGGAATCAAAAATTGAAATAATTTATTATTTTTTTGGCCCCCATGGGCCTGGAAAGGGTTAAAAATGAAAGTGCCTGAACTAAAGAAAGAATGAGAGCCTCTCTCAGTTGCCTCTGAGGTCTGTGGACTTCCCCACAGTGATCCTTTCGTGGGTCATTTTGCAGTCTGGATTAAGTATTGCTTGCCTTTTAATCCAATAATTTCAATTTAAATCCTAAAAAGGTATATTAAAATTATTTTTAAATGTTTAATATTTTGTAGAAAAGTGGTATCAATAAGTATCAAATGAGAAATTAGCATACTCAAATTAACCAATAATGACATATTTTAACTTAGAAGTAGAACTAATAAAATAAACAATTAATGATTGAATATTTTTTCCACCTAAAAGACTGACAAACTTTATTTTATTTGATATTTCCATTTTGTAAAATGCTAATTCACAGTTTTAATAGGTAGAAAAATTCTTACGTTATAATACAAATTTTATGAACTTTGTATGAAATATGTCTACCTAGATGTACAAATGTACACACATGAATTAGAAACCTCAACTACTATTAAAACTACAGACATTGAACATATTAATAAAAATTACCTCTTCCCATATATAATGCAGCACCTATTTGAATAATAGTGCTATCAAGATTTCATTTGTGGGCTAAACCTGGTGGCTCAGGACTTTAATTCTAGCATTTGAGAAGCAGAGGCAGGAGGATCTCAGTGAGTCTAGGGCTAGCCTTGTTCCAGGTTAACCAAAACTACAAAGAGAGATCCTGTTTCAAATAAAACCAACCCCCCAAAAAATAATTTAATTTGTGCTGTGTATGCATTTGTGTATTTGTATGTCTGTGATGTGTGTGTACATGTGGTATAATATATAGATAGATACAAATATATATGTGTGTGATACCATGTTGCATGTGCACAGTGTCTGCGTTATGTGTGTTGGTATGTGTGTATATGTTATAAGTGAATATGGCATGTATAGATGTGGGTATGTATTATATGATGTTATGTTGTATGTGGGGGGTTAGTGTGTTTGTTGTATTTAATTATATGTGTATGAGTTAGGTGTTTATGATGAATATGTCTGTATGTGTGTGAGTATGCTGTCTCCTATCAGTCTGGGAAACAGTAAACTTTCAAAGTGACTGTGCTAATCACTTTTTTTTTTTTTTGCCATATGTGAGACCTACAACACAGTGTTACTCTATTCCAACCTGACATGGATCTAGAAGCAGATACAGAGAACTACATTGGAAAGGATAAAGCAGGCAAACTCTAACCACCCTCAGAAAATCTGTGCAATGTCAAGCCAATGTCTCAAGTTGATATGAGCTCAAAAATGGTAACAGGGTGAGAGTGCTTCGTTACCCAGCTTGTGATCTTAAAGTCTATCTTGACTGAAGAATAGACTGCAGATAACCATTTTCTTAACAAAATTTTTCTCTTATTACCTCGTAAAAGCATGAATCAAACCTGGGGAACGGTTAGGTTCATTACTTTAAAATCTCCATGAGGAGGAACCCACAGACACATATTCAGGTCTAATGGATACTGTCCCCTGAAAGAGACATAATTTTGGACTTTCCTTCCTGTCCCCTGTTGGGTTTCCATAGGAACAAATGTCAGGTGGGGGTGGATTCTACTCTTCTCTGGTTGGAGAGGTAAAGTAGGAGCTATAAAATCTGTCTCTTTTGGAAGCTGATTGGGTCTAACTACAGGCATATATTTGACCATAACAGAGAAGCCAAAGGGCCTAAGGTAACATAAGATTTTAAGGCCAGAGCAGTGAGAGCTTCAGGAAAGTGTGACATAATTTTCAGGTCTTCTAAATTGCTACTTGGCAAGTGCTTTTTCACCATCATTTAGTTTTCTCTCTCTTTTGTTCAAAGAAGAGGTAGATGCTGTCTTTTCAGACTACTGTTGCAAAGAAAGAGAGGCTTCTTATACCCCAGCCCACCAGTGACTTAAAAGAAATCAAAGCCAAACAGAAGGTAACACTGAAATATACCTTCCCTAAGAAATCATTAATTCTCAAAATACACAGGGAAGGGGCCTGCTGGTTACCTCACTGCAATACAAATTCCAAAATGAGCATCCAATCTTTCTGAAACATCATGGACTAAAATTCTAGAAAAGTTTTGAACTTCTAAGGAAAGCAGACTCCAGTTTAATCCTTCAAGTCCCAAGGGAGGATTTTAATCTAATTTTAAATACTTTATTTACCCACAAAATATCAGGAAAATATTTTTCAAAGTAATTAAAAATGTTAGGTATAAGTCAGAGGGTGAGCAATTTCAAGACAAACTATATTTTATCAAAATTCAGGTTTCAGTGAAAACTTTGGCTGAGTCGCAGCCTAATATTAGTCCTTCATCATCATCACATGCTTATTCATGGAAAGTGCTTTAAACTCCATCATCGTGTTTCCTGATACCAACTTCTCAAAACCACTGTGTACATCATCTGCATACATCTACCAGAGCAGATAAGTATGCTGAGGTCATAAGATCTCCAAAAATAAAGAAAGCAATCATCAGCTGCACTTGAAAGAAAATATAAAAAAGGTTAACCTACAAATCCATTCTGTTAATTATATTTTCAAGTGCTTCCTTGAGAACCAATTAGAACCAATGAGGCTATGAGGTCCCAGCCTCACCATGGCATTTATTAGAATGACTTTATTAGAAGAATAGAGACTCTGTTATTCATTAATGTTCTTTGCTGCTATATGACTCCCTCCATCATACTAGGATGCAGTAGAAAGGCTTTGCTGAATACCTTGAAGATTTAGAACCCTGCTGCTTGGATACCCAGCTTCTAGTGCTAGGAGTCAAATAGCTCTCTATAGTTAAAAAATTACTGTCATGGATATTTTGTCTTAGTCACAAAAGTAAACAGTTTTAGACAGATTGATATTACTTGGCATGTCAAATTCTAACCTTAAAGGCAATAAAAAGTTATTGGGGGACAATATTTCTTACCTGATGTAGCCAATGCTTTCACCTTTAGAATTAACATATCATTCATATTTCACCTCTCACCATTCATTTACTAAGGTTTCACTGTGTCAGTAAAATGAGTCAAAGCTAAGAGCCGTTACATGATGACTGCTGACACATCTTGCCATGTTATATCATTGAAAATCCAGCATGTCTCAATGCCTCACTCTCCCTTTAAGGAATTATGTTTCTTTTTTTCTTTTTGGTTTTAAAAGACAAGATTTTTCTATGTAACAGCCCTAGCTGTCCTGGAACACACTTTGTAGACCAGGCTGGTCTCAAACTCAAAGATCCACCTGCCTCTGCCTCCCAGCTTCTGGGATTAAATGTGTACACTCCCAGTACCTGGTGGGACTATGTTTCTTGATGGCCAAAGAATAAGATCTGACTACTTTTCTTTCATAATGTACCAACATTCTCTTTCAGCCTCACTTCACCTCTCTATTTCATATAAACACTATGAAAAACAGCCCAAGTTATTTTGTATTGCCATACAATCTGGATGACTGATCTCTGCATGAAATGTGCCTCTGTAACATCTCTCCTTTGAACTATACACATTTTTTGTCATCTTCCTCAAATGATCTCTTGTCTGTAATTGTCTACAGAACCTCCAGAAGCAGATGACTCTCTTGTTCCTCTATACTTTTATCACAGGTCTACTTCATTTACTGTGTCTAGCTCTTCCCCAATTATCCCTGTACTCCCTTCTCCCAGCTAAGAGCTATCTTGTGAAGTAGAGTTCTCTGAGATTGTTTTTGAAGGGCAAAATATCTCTGCTACCCTCTTCTTTTCTCAGGAAGTTCTTATTAAATAAATCTGATTTCCTCCCTACCAACTCTTGACTATTGAGTTTTGGCTTTTGAGTGGTAAGTAGACTTCAAGTAACACTTTCATAATTTGTCTGGAAATTTGGCACATTCCTCCTTATTTTGGAGCAAATGATGTCATCTACTCTACTGTATATGAAGCTTGTTTACTTATTAATTCCCTACTTATCACTGGATTCTTCATGTTATGCATGACGGACACTTGATAACATATTTTATAACAACTATTAATAGTAGCCATGGCAAAACTAATACTGGCTAGCCTCAGTCTGGTCTTTCAATGGCAAAGCGCTGTTGATATGATTTGCTTCCATGAAGTGAATGCTGTTTATATAAGAATGAATTTGAGTACAGCCTGGTGTATAAAGTAAGTTTCAGGACAGCCAGGGCTGTTACACAGAGAAACACTGTCTCAATAAACAAAATAAAAAAAGTAATGATGGCTTTGAAGAGATGCCTATGTTGTCAGTCTCTCCTCTTCAAAAGGTTTTGTGAACCATACTCACATCTGGAAATCCAAACTTATTACATATGTGTTACTCTCACCAAATAATCACACTTTCTAACTTACGAAAAAAAATAGAGAACAACATTAGGAATTTTCAGCTTTTTGTCATCTCCCATTTATAACAGATCAAAAATTTAAAATTTTAAACTAATAGCATTGGGTCGGGTGTATTTCAAAGAACATGGAGAGACACACACTTATAGCATAAAGGACTACAGAGAGCGAAAGCCTGCAGAGTACTCATTCCTAAATGGGGCATCTGTATCACACATACACCCTCCCTGAAGCCTCAGGGAGAGAAGACAGAAAGATTCTAGGAGTCAGAAGTAGTGGATGTCTTCAATGAAATAGCACTCACAGGACATGACAGGGCTGTTGCATATTTGAACTCATAGCAGCTGGGTCTACATGCACAAGACTTGCATAAGATCAAACTAACAAAATACCAGCATGGATAGAATAAAAGGTCATGAAATCCTATCCCTAACTCAGAAGCTATTGCCAAACAGTGACTGCTGGAGGAGGGCAAATAGCTTTCCTTTAGGGAAGTGACCCCTAGAAAGCTACCCATGCTTCAATAAATGGCTCTGCATGAGTGTACTTAAGGCAGCACTAAGTGGACTCAGTAGATTCAAAATATATACACACATACACTGTAGCGGGAAATCAAGAACTATATATGTGAACGATCGCGTCATAGGGCTAAAAACAAGTAGAGCATAGTTAACTAAAAAAGATTCCAAAAGTAGACCTTCAAGGGAGGAAACCAAGACAAAAAGTTGTCATTCTCTCGCGAGAGTTCCCCGACCGAGTACGCGGTTCGCTCCAGCTGCCCGGGAGTTCGTTCGTACGGCGTAAAAATAAAAAAATCTTCCTTAGAAAGGCTCCAGCGCGCTGCAACCTCATCCTGTCATCTTCTCCTAAAACCGGCTCTGTTTTGTAAGCTATTTTCACTAAATAAACCCTGTTTAAAACATATCTCAGGGCGGGTTTTTACCGTGATAATTGGCGCCCAACGTGGGGCTAATTCTACAAACCCGCCGGGTTCCTCACTCGCCCACGGAGCCGGTCTAAACGACTTTGGTTACCAGCTGCACACGAGCCTCCTATACACAACCAAAAACAAATCTGCCCGTGGCAGAACTCCTAAGAGACAGATTGACCCATTCTAATAGAGCACGCCTAATAAGATTTGTTAAAAGATCTAAAAAACACCCTCCCAGCCAAATCGCCACTTCGTTTTCCGCACCATTGCTGCCGCTGCTGATCACGACAGCGACATCTGCTAACCATAAATTCTCATTACATCTAAATATATTTTTTTCTTCCTTTTCATTTCTACATATTTTTTTCCTTTCTACAATGTCTTACCAGATAAATGTTCAAAATTTTTCTCACCTTGTCACAATGATAATAAAAGATTATTTCCAAGATTACACATTTAGAGGTTATCTCCACCCAAGAGTCCTTTTGCTTTTTTGTGTGATAATATACTTCATACTTAGCTATTTTAAGACATCTCAACATAAAAAATATAAAGCTAAGATGTCTGACATAGATAAACGTATTAAGACATTCCAAAAACTCATTGTTTCCATAAAAAAGTGGTCTACTTTGATCACAAAAAAAAATTTAGAGCTCACATTGATAAAAATTTTAAAAAATTAGATAAAAAATTTTAAAAAAATAAATAAAAATTTTGTTAAAAAAATACAGGGCTCATATTAATAAAAATTTTTAAAAATTAAATAAAAAATTGAGATGTAGCGGGAAATCAAGAACTATATATGTGAACGATCCCGTCATAGGGCTAAAAACAAATAGAGCATAGTTAACTAAAAAAGATTCCAAAAGTAGACCTTCGAGGGAGAAGACCAAGACAAAAAGTTGTCATTCTCTCGCGAGAGTTCCCCGACCGAGTACGTGGTTCGCTCCAACTGCCCGAGAGTTCAGATGTATGGCATAAAAATAAAAAATCTTCCTTAAAAAGGCTCCGGCGCGCTACAACCTCATCCTGTCATCTTCTCCTAAAACCGGCTCTGTTTTATAAGCTATTTTCACCAAATAAACCCTGTTTAAAACATATCTCAGGGCGGGTTTTTACCGTGATAATACACGCATATGCACACGCATACACATATACATACACATACACACATACACATAAACACATACACACACATACACTCACACACACACATTACACATGCATACACATACACACACACATACACACACACACACACACACGGCTGAGGGAGGAAGGGGGGCTATCACATTAAGTTTGTAGGTAAAAGTGTCATTAGAATAAGGAAGGCATTGGAAGAATTCCAGGGGTGAGAATGTGGGATGCCTGTGATCAAATTCCACTATACGCATATATAGCAAAAAAGAACATGAAGATAAAGAAGAGAGAATCGTAAATCATTACACAAGCTTTCAACTGAAAAAGCAGTAGGCCCAGCATGGCTACATTTACAAATGATTACAAAATTATATCTATATATACATTTCAGGATGAATTATGAGTATTTAAAAAAACAATTATCTTCCATATATATTTTATCCCTTTCATGTACTAACTATATGATATTCTTTGACAAACAGAAAAGATAATGCTAAAATATTTCAATGTTTTATCTTCAAAGGTATGAAGAGATTCTGAAACTTTATTTCCTCACAGTCTTGTCCAGGCAATGGTGTCAGTTTAGAAATTGCAAGTCATTTTCCAAACTTCCAGGGTATGAGGTTTCCCCCATGATTTTTGCCTTTATTTTTTAAAATATGTTCAAGAGCTAAAATGAAAGAGAAGCTCAAATATGTATGCAGCTCTATTGGGAGAGCTAAAATATTACTGAAGACAATTACTGAAAAAAAATGATAAAGCAGGGCTTTGTACTTAAACAGGGTGGCCTCAGAGTCAACAGCAGATAGTAACCCCAAGAGTCAGCTTATGTAATCAAACAAAAAATACAGATAGGCTGTAATAATTACTCTCCTTTTAATCAAAGTGCTCAAACAAAAATTTCCTCAAACACAGTGGAAGCTTACCTTTGTATGTATTATGAAATTAATGCTTTCAATTACTTCCAAGTAGAGAAATCTTAAGTTGATGGAGGCATATCTTAAAATTAGAAAAGCAAATATGCTATCATAGTGAAATAGTTTAGAAAAAATGAATGACAAATAGTATAACTAAATGAAAGTCAAAAGAGACTACTATATAAAAAAATCCACCCACTCTCAGGATTTTGAAGAAAATAAATTTATGTAGCAATAACCACACTCCAAGTTCTCTATATCGTAGACACAATGTCTCAAAAGCCTCCCCAATAACATTTTCTATTTACTATGGAGAAAAACAGAAGGAAAGGCTGATTAAATAATATACTGATTAGTTCAACTTCTTGAGTTTTCTTTGTTTTAATGGTGTGAGGGCTGGGAAGGGGGAATCAACCTTAAGACTGCCTTTTAAAATGAAATATATGCTTGAATATAAAGTCACAGACATCAAGTGGCATTTAGAAGAGCCTCCCTGACCTTAAGACCAAATTACCTCTAAAGGCTTTTGTTTAGTTAATGGAAGATATAGATAATTCTGGATGTGTTAACACAGCTTAACTCTTAAGAAAGACCTGATATTCAAGCACATTGATTGTATCAAAAGACAGACATACTGAAAAATTTAAGTGGAGATACTATTTATAGACATGTGGATAAGGTTAAGGAAATCAAGAAGGTTTGGCAAAGACTTCAGGCCTTCCGACATGTCAGCCTTGCCCGCTGTTCTAAAGGGCAGGCTGTCTGGGCAGATGATAGATTTGTGGAAACTAAACACAGCGGAACATAGTAGCCATGTCTCTAGTGTCTTCCATGCCAACATCTTGGGAAATAAAAGCAGTCATCGTAAAGGAAAAAAACGTAGCACATGTTTCTAAAGCACCAAATTTGAAGAGAAGTCTATGAAAATAAATCTGAATTGAGTTGTGGAATGAAGTGGTGATAACCAAAGTCAGAATTCCTGAAAGAGCAATATGTGCTCTTAACCACCTCAGCTTTCTCTCCAGTACTCAAACTGATTTTTCTTTTTAATCTACAAAAATTAAATAAAAGTTTGTGTGGTGCTACACACCTCTAGTCCCAACAGGCATTAGAGGAGAGCAGATCTTTGAGTTTGAGACTAACTTGGTCTACAGAAGACGTTTTAGGACATCTAGGGGTACACTGAGAAACTCTGTCTCAAAAAAACAAACAAATAAAAATCTACCAAAAAAATTCTGCATCTAATTTATCCTTTACAGTGAAGATCAATAGCATTCCTCTTAAGATCAGAACAAAATGCTCTCCCATCTCTTCATCACCTGTAGATCTCGCTCTAGCAGAACATAACAATTTCCAAAAAAAAGGGATAATTCTGTTTATTAAAAAAATGTAATGGGTTCTTTTTCATGTAGAACATACAAAAAAAGTTCTAAATGACAACATAAATATGAAAAAATTATACTCTTTATGGTATTTCTTACCAAAATTGAAAATTTGTGGGTAAAAATTTGTATTTTTACCAAAGTGTAAAATATAAAATAATTAGCAATAAGTTTAATAAAACAATTCAAGATGAGGTGGAAGATAAAAATGACAAAATAGTGCTAAAAGAAGTTTTAAAATATCTAGACAGATAGAGATATCATATACTGAATGAATAAGGAAGGGTAAGATGTCAGCCCACCCTAGGGGGTTCTGTAAATTGAGTGTGATCTCATTTCAAATACCAGCAGAAATCTTCTACGGAACCGGCATGCTCATTCTAAACAGTGTATGAAATCACCAAGGAACTAGCATGAGCCCACATTCCTCATAAAGAAGATGAATCAAAAGATGTAAACTAATTCCCATGGGAGAGTACTTGGAATGTGGTATTGATACAGAAACATTGAGACCAAGAGACTACACTAGAGTTCACACACACACAAATGGGTAAATAATGTATGTGTGTGGGTCTTGTCAGTTGTCTGGATGTAATTCAATAAGGAAGGATATACTTTAAAAAGCAATATCTATCTTAACAACTGATTTTCCAGATGCAGAATAAACCAACAATTTTAACCTTTGGTCCTTACAGCAGACCACCTACAAAAATGGTATGCTAAAACTTGGACAGATCTGTAAAAATAAGAGCATATGTAAATTTCAAAGAAAAAAATAAAAATTTGAGTGACTCTGAATTCAGTCAAGATTAAGGAGTCTAAACACTACACAAAACAGAATAGTAGAAAAATGTGTAATTCCAATCTGAAATTTAACCTGTTCCTTTCAGAAGATACCTTAAAACTTGAAAAGGCAGGTCCCCCTGCCTTTATTATGTCCACTATCCAGATTCTCTGTACTTTTGATCCATTTACTGATGCAAGTAGACAAGTAAGCGGGGGATGACCTTCTTCCTGTTGGCACTGAGGATTATACCCGTATTTGAAATCAAAAGAAAAATTATAACTACTATCCGAGAGATCACTGACTACTGATAAAAAAAGAAAAAAGAAAAAAAAAAAAAAAAAAAAAAGGTCAGTTGGAGCATTTAAAAAGAAATTTGCCTGCATCCAGAATACAGAGAAGGGGATTTGGCTACAATATGATTGTTACAAGAACATATGTCAGTTCTTGAAAGAAATTGGATCCCGCTAATAAGTTTGCTGAGGGTTTGTGAGTTTTAAGTGCTTCTTTTCTGAAGTTTAAATGAGGATTTCTTTTTAATAAGTAGAATGTTTAAAAATGTTGCAACTTGTATAATTTATCTACATAGTCAATTTCTTTTTTCTTCTTAAACATGATCTCATAACCCAGGCTTCCCTAAAATGGGTTTGTAGCTGAGAATGACATCAAACTTACTATGCTCTTACCTCTATTTCCCTAGGGATAGGACTGTAAGTATATGATCCATCAGCCTGTTGTACATAATTCTGGAGACAGGTCCCAGGGCCTTGTGCATGCTTTGTAAGTATGCTAATGCCCTAGCTACTTCCCCGAGAGCATAACTAGTTAGTACAGCATAGGAACAGAGAGTAAATAATTTGATGTATATGTGTAGATAAATAGAGGATTGATATATGATACATAGATTGATTGATTGATTGATTGATTGATTGATTGATTGATTGATAGACAGATGAAGGGGGAGATAATACAGTGGCACTGCACAAAACACACAGGTTAAGCTGTTCTTTCCTTTCATCCTTACAAAACGAAAACCATTCAATCTCATACCACACACATTAGAATAACTATCATTAAGAGTATTAACAGCTCTTACTGATGTACATTTGGAACAGTCCAATCTCTCCTTCACAAGTACAAGGGGAAATAGTGGCAGTTTCTGAAGAAGTCACATGTACTCTAACCACATTCATGCACTAACCATGTTCACATGTTATTTTCTTATGTTTTTGCACAAGATGTATGCAAATATTAGTTCACCCTTGTACACAAAAGCATGTTTGCTCCTAACAGGAAGTTGGGAAGAATTAAAAATCTGATTGTCATCTAAATAACTAAATTAAATACAACTCAGCAATAAAAATGACAGAAAATTCACTGATTTAAAACAAGAGTGTGACTAAATATCAAGATCATTTTTGTTAAATGAAAGGACTGTCCATACTTCTCTCATGCGATGTTATTTTGGAAAGTCATACAATAACATAAAATTATCATAGTTGTCAGGAAAAAAAAGGGGGGTGGTTAAGGAGATGTAAAGGAGCTTTGGAAGAGATGAGAATGTCCCATATTGTGATCACTATGGAGTTTATGTAATTATGCATAATTATTAAAACCCAATAAATATTCTGCTTAACATTGGTGAGTTTTATTGTGTGAATTATATTTTAATAATACTGATATTTTAAAAGAATAAGATCCTGACATCTCTTGATACTTCATTGTCAATGAAAAAATTTTAAGCTACAAGAATTTATCTTCTCCTAATTAATGAGTTACATTTAATTTGACACATGCTATGGTAATGAGGCTATTTGCAAAACACAGATTATTCAGAAGCCATGGTAACCAAGCCAAATGCTGCTGAGAATATACAGCAATAAAAATCCTCACACTGTGATGAGCTGGAACCTGGCATAACTTCCTTAAAGCACTGTGCATTATCTATTCACTCTGTGTATGTAAAATAAATATATAATTAATACATGTATTATATATCTAGGAGTGAATATGAATCTAATCAACATAAAATCTTATGTCCTTTAAATAAAATATGCTATAGTTTCATATATGCTTTATTCATAATTGACTAGAAACTCATAAAATACAACAAAATTAAAACACTGGAAAATTACTGTCACTGGGCAGTGGTGTTATAGGCCTTTAATCTGAGCACTCAGGAGGCAGAAATGGATGGATCTCTGAGTTCAAAGCCAGCCTGATCTACAGAGTGAGTTCCAAGACAGCCAGGATACACAGAGAAACCTTGTCTTGGAAAAGAAACTGAAAAGGAATTATAATCACATAGTCACCAGATAGAATGCTACTTACCAATTTTAAAAGGACAGCTGGCTGGGGAGATAGCTTAGTGGTACACTTCTTGACTAGCTTACCTGACGTTTAATTAATAAACTTGAGTTTATAATAAACAAAGTCATACTGTCTTGCATGGAAAATTATGTTTTCAAGAGCTGCAAAAAAACTTGCCTGAAATATTGCAAAATTATCTATACAGGATTCAGAAGCCTGACTATATACACATTTTTATAAAAACTTATTGAGTAGGATATTCTCCAAATCCATCCATTTGCCTATGAATTTTAGGATATCATTTTTTCTTACTGCTGACCGGGATGGGGAGTTGCAGAGAAGAAAAATGATCAGATGTGGTGGGAGGGGGAAGAGACCTTCAATAAGGATATACAGGGATGAAAAAAAAAATTCAGAGGGAAAGCTGAACACAAAGAAAATATATGTGTAGTAATCTTATTTGCATTTCCACCCTTGATAAGCCATGCTTATGATTATTATCCTCTGTATAGTTATTGTTAACTCTTCGGCATTTTTTTTTAAATTCTTTTTACTTTTTTTTTTTTTGATAAGTACAAAATAAAGAAAAAAAGAAAAAAAAAGAAAAAAAACTTATTGAGTTAAATTAAATTTAAATTAAACTTGAAAATGTTATGATTTGTGTAAATTATAGCATGCCTTATATATTTATGAAAACATACAAATAAAAGTTAAAAAAAAACCTATGATGTATTCATTGTCTTAGATACTAAATGTCATTTGTTTTCTGTGATACAGGGCTTGGATTGGGTAAGAGAATGCTTTTAGAATCCATTCCTTTTGAGAGTTCTTGTGGGATATCCTGCAGGAAGTTATAGGCTGAAACAAGTCTTTAGGCCATTGAAGGAAAATAAGGTTAGTTCTCATTTGACCAAGGTATTACATTTTTTTCCTGTAGTGTTCCTTTAGTTTTCCCTAAGGGCAGATGAAACTATAATCAGATGTTTGTAACTCACCAATTCCAAAGTAACCACCCAGAGGCTTAATATTACTTACAAATGCTTGGCAATAGCTCAGGCTTAAATCTAGGTAATTCTTACATTGAAATTAGCCCATAATGCTTATATATGTTTAGCCACATGGCTTGTTATCATTTCTCCATACAGCATTCTCATCTTGCTTTTCTTCATCTTGCTGGCAACTTCTCTGACTCCGCTTTTCATCATCTCAGCATTCTCAATTTGCCTCTATTAACTAACTGTGTTCTCTTTAGGTTTTGGCCAGTCAACTTGTTTATTAAACCAATCACAACAATATATATTCACACAGTGTAAAGAGAATTTCCACAGCACAGAACAGATATGTTATTCAGGGATTTGGCAATTTAAATGTCAAATTCTTTTAACTTCTGAGAGGCTGGGTGCATTTGGGGAGACGGGTATTCTGCCTATAATTTCAGATTCCTAAGTAAAGTAACATCATTACCAGACAAGCAGTGGTGGCACACACCTTTAATTGTGGTGATATATTCAAGTGAATCTCACTGAATATGAGGCTAGCTTGGTCTACAAAGTGAGTTTCAGAACAGCCAGAGCTGTCACCATAGAGAAACTTTATATCAAAAAAAAGGAAAGAAAGAAAAGAATAACATCTTTATCAATAGGAGATATGGGAGCTATTTTAGCTTTTAAATATCTATCATGGGCTGAGCACTATGTGGTCTCTTTCAACTCAGTGTCTCCAACCTTGTATTTTCAGTCTTAACCATCAAGAGGCAATGTAGAAAGGATCAGAGTTCAGTTTCTAGCACCAATATCAAGCAGCTTACAAACTACTATAACTCCAGCTTCAGGAGATCTTGATCTGATGCCCCATTCTGGTCTCCAAGGGAACCTACACATCACATACACACACACACACTCACACACACACACAACTTTTTTAAAATTAAATTTTTTAAAGGAAAGCAATTTATGTGGAGTCAGAACGTCTAAATACAGACCTACTTCAGCCTTTTCCAGCTGTGTAAGCATGAACCTCAGTTTCTTCACTAAAATTAAAAGGGAAAACTCCTTACTGCCGATATTCTGGTCAAGATTAAACACAATGAAAGATGAAAGCACTGAGAATCTCCTGTCTGAGAAAATATCAGAAAAAGTGTTTGCTACTTATAGTGATAGCATTCATTTTAGGTTAAGAAATGAAAACTCACAGAGATGGCAATATGCCAAGCATGGGATAGTGGCAATGGTATACTGAGGTACAGGGACCACAAATTATAGCCCATAGCTATTCTCACTGAATAAAGAATTCTAGGGCAGTTGGTCTTTTCTCATTCTTCTCTTAGAAGATGACATTCACCTGTCTCCTTGGATGCATTGTCTTCAGTTAGAAGTCTACACATGCTTGCCTTTTAGTTTGGATTCATGTGATTTTGTTTTTGTTTATTTCTTTAGATCTACTTTTAATATGTGTGATTGCTTTGCCTGCATATATGTATATATGTACACCACCCAGGTGCTCTGTGATTGTGGAGGTCAGAAAAAAGCATCTGAGACCCTGGAACTGGAGTTACAGATAATTATGAACCACTATGGAGGGCTGGGAACCAATCCTGGGTCATCTATTGGAACAACAAATGGTTTTACATGCTGAGCCATTTCTCCAGCCCCTTCTTGGTTTGTTTGTTTATGATCTTTTTTTTCTTTCTTTCTGGCTTGCTTGATTTCTTTCATTCTTTCTTCCTTCCTTTTTTCATATTTATCTGTTTTTAAATTTTACTTTTGAAATTTGTTGTTTGTCATGAGTTTTATTGCATGGTCATTGAAGGTTTTCCTTGAGTCCATGTTAACATCTGTTGAGTTCTGTTCAACATCTTGGATATGTGAATTTATAACTTTCACCAAACTTGCAAAATCATTTTTTTCAAATAATTTTACTTTCTTTTCTTTTCCTACTTATCAAAACTCTGAAACTGCACAAAAGTCAATGTCTCATGCTGTCCCTGGGGCTCTAACTTCATGCTCAATCCTTTCTTCCCCCTCTTCAGTTGTATTATTTCAATTGTAATGGTTTAATACTCCTTTTCTACCCTTATGCTCATCAGCTGTCAGTCTTCTTCAGTGAAAATGTATCTTTCATACCCTATTCCCTTTTTAAATCCTTCACTGATCTCACTAGACTGCATCGTCAAGTGTTTAACATGCTAATAATCTGTTTTGAGATCTTTGTTGGCCAACTGGGTTCTGTTTCTAGGGAACATCCTGACACTTTGGTTAGGATGGAATTTCTACTTCTCCACAGGTTTTGGTTTGTTTGCTGTTGTTGCTTGTTTGTTGTTGTCTTTTCTTGGTTCTTGTTTTGGTTTGGTTTTTACTAGATCTGGGAAATTGTGTTGGTTACTAATGTTTAAATATGTTTTGTTTTGTTTAAATCACTTTGTGAGATTGTGGCAAATACTAAAATCACTTGTAAATAAAATTGAGCTTTTCCAAGACGTTCTTCCAAACTTTGTTAGGGCAGGTTGAGCACGTCCTTGACTCCAGAGCTGGCTCGTTTTTCTTGTGGGGTCTGACTACCTGGCGCCTACATTGAATGCTCAGAGCTTCCACAAGAACTCTTCTTTGTGGTTGACCAGACTCACACATCTTCCTACCCTGTGTTTCCCCAGACTCTTCAGACTGCTTTTCTGTAGTTTTTGTTGACACAGCTTCAGCACTCAAGGGGTCTTTATGCAACTTTCAGAGTTCTTTCTGCACATGCTCCCTCACTTCTAGTGCTTTCTCTCTACCTTAGAATACAAATATCTCAGGCTAAAATTCCAGCCTGTCCCCTTCTGCGCTTTGGTTCATTCCTTCTCACCTTATACTGTTCTTCAGAAACTGCCTCCAGAAGACATGAGGTTCTTGTCTATTTTTCTATTTTGCCTTGATTTAGAGATCAGACTCCTGCACTGCCTACTGTTTAGTGTATAGAGATTATCACAGAATTTCCCAATTGTTTACTGAGAAGGAAAGTTCCATCACACATACTCTGTCATACCAGAAGCAGAAGTAACCTTGCATGAAGTAGAAAAACTATAGATTTTTTAAAAGCCAGTGGATCTCAAATACATATCACAAAGAAATATGCAATTTATAATAGCTTTTTGTGGTGGGACTGTTCTCTGTAAATAAAGGAGCTGTTCTGGCCTATGTGGAACACTGTAGAAGTGGGTGGAGGATCAGAGGAGAGACAGGTAGAAGGAGGGTGGAGTTAGTCAGTCTCCCTCCAAGCCCTGAAGAAGAGCCATGGAAGGAATCCAGGTGAGCCAAAGGCCAGGCCATGTGACAGATAGAATACTAGAAATGAGTTGAATTAAGATGAAAGAGCTAGCTAGTAATGTGTTTGAGACATAGGGCAAACAGTATGAAATTAATATAAGCATCTGATTCATTTCTTTGGGGGAAAAAGCCACTGTGGTCAAGGTTCAAACTTCTGGCCCAAACGGGCCCAGAAATCTCTTACAACAAGTTTTAACTTGGATACAACTTGAAACTTAAAATCCTAATTTCAGAATTACTGATTTAAATGATCTAGGTAGTTATTTGACACTGATTATTTGATGCGGCTCTTTGTGCTTGTATTAGATAATGAATCTTGAAAATCATTGGCTTATTATATCCAAATCCTCAGTGACTAACATTACATTATAGAATGGATTGGTATGCTTGTATTATATGAGTATCTGTGATTTCACATAAACTGAATATATATATATATCTATAAAGATACTTCACCTAGATCAGTTGTTCTCAAACATACCTGCCATAGACACACTACTCAAGCACATTTTCCAACCTGAGATGTGCCTACCAGCTCTAAGAACAGAAAAAAGTGTTGTTCAAGGGACTGAAAGCCATTAGAACCAGCTGCTTAACTGCTTGTAAATGTGCAAAAGAGTATCTTTCATGAATTAGTCATTTGATTATCTGTGTTAATGTGAACCAGAGTGGTCAATGCTACATCATCCTACCCAAAGCACATGCTTTACACACCAAGATTTATGGTAAAGCTTACATCTGTCTCCTCTACCCTAAAGTTGTTACAGGTTTTTACAACAAAGCCACACATAGAAGACTGTTGGTTGTTAGCCAAACATAACTCAATCGGGGATCAAACAAGCTTTAGATCCTAAACCAGATCTTTTCCCCCCTGGCTATATTCACAAAGAATGAAAATCTTTTAAAAAGTAGATACTTAATTAAAAATCAAAGTTTTGATATATGAAATCTCATTAATAGCCCAATAATTCTGTGGATCATACTAGCACAATTTTAATGGAGAGACAAACATATTATATTTTTGATATGGAATATTCTCCCATAGAATCCTATATGATGGGCTTGTTCCCCAGTTTGGACAGATTGTAGAGACTTTAGGAGATAGGCTGAGCTAGGTATAAATAGTTATTTTTTGTTAGTGGTGTGACAAAAATTTCAATAAAAGGAGAAAGAGAAAGAAGTGGGGGGAGCTAGAGAAAGAGGAGTTTCTTTTGGAGTATGGTAGTAAAAAGTGTCTCTAGATTTAAAAGCAGATGTGTAGAGAATCTAGTCACAGTACATCTGCAGTCAGGAAACAGAATGAGATGAATGTGGGTACCCAGATCATATTCCTTTTCCCCCTTTTTATTCAGTCCAGGCTATATCCCACATCCATGCTTTCCAATTTGCATTAGTATTTCCTCTTCAGTTAAACTTTCTTAAAAACACTTCATAGACATGCAACATCACCTCCTAGTGCAGTCACAACCAAGTCAAGTTGATAGTGGCAATTAGCTCTCACAAATGAAGTGGAAAGGCCCTACCTTTCCCCCATGCTTCTCTCTTCTTCCATGTTGCCACAGGTTGGGCATCATGGGGCATTTGCACCATCTTGCCACTATCAGTTTCTGCCTCACCACAGTCCATAAACAATGGCCAGACAACAGGGACCAAAACCTCTGAAACCAAAATTAACCTTTATTTCATAAGCTGTTTCTCTCATGTGTGTATATTTCAAAGTGACAAAATTTCCAATGTACAAGAGAAACCTGAAGACTGTGACTCTTGTGATTTCTGTCCTTTGGTTACAGAATAAAATACTAAAAGTTACTAAACTGTATTGGTTCTTGATAAAGCCAATGAGGGTCTCCTAAACATTCCTACTATCCATTTTGGTCCATTGGAAATTTCAGAACCTTCCTAGTAGAAGTTCTGGATATCTAATAACGATAATGTGAAAACCAATGCAGATAGGGGCCTTAGAGTTTCATGATCCTGTAGGCTTTGAATCTTGCTAATCAAATGGCAGTATAAAATGTGGTATCTTTTCCATCTTTATTCAGTTTTGTTTCCAAGATCCAATAATCTACAAAGAAGCTACAAGTACTTTGTTTCATTTTCTGAAAGTAGAACAGTTCGAAATCAGGTGGCTTCATCTTTTAAGAATTACTTATTTGTTCATTTCTGCATAGGAAAACAAAAGGGGAATTGGACCTATACTTAAAAGGAAAATCACAAAGAATAGCTTTCTTTAATGACAACCCACTCATATAGTGATTAGTACAGACTCAGATTAGAAGAACATATCCCCAATAGAAAGGCACTGACTCCTTTAAATCACCCAATAATCTCATTTTAATAGAATTTTATTGGTGGATATTAATTGTACAGTATAGTGATTTTCAATGTGATTACATTTTCATGCACATATACAGTATCCTTTGATCATATCCACTCTCATCTAGATCTGTTTTCTATTCTTTAATAATCTTTATTTCACCTTTATATCATCTTAGTTTAATTTCTTAGACTCTACATAAGAGAGAAAACATCCTTGTCTTTCTGATATTGCTCCTTTCACTTAACATGGTGACTTCTAGTTCTAGTGCACTTCCTAAAAATAGTATTATTTTGTTGTTCTCTATGGCCATAAGATTTCCACTATCACATCAGGAGCAATTAAAATTTTAGATGGAACAAACATTTAAATTTTGTATATAACACAATGATCCCACAATGTTACTTCCTCTCATTTATAATTACTAGTTTGTAATTTTGTCATAAATTTTCACACATTTTGGTACTTTGCATATGATACAGGGTTTTGACTAACCTAGATGTTTCCAGAACTGTCTAATGCTAGGTATGTAAGTGTGGAAATGTTACATCAAAATCTCTCAAACTTACATTCTATTACCAAAAGAGAAAATAAAACAAACTGCCTTGACCAGCTAAGAAAACATTAGGGTCCTTATTGATAATTGTGGGAATTTAATACAAAGATTTTTCATAAAGTTTAGGCAAGGATAAGAAGAACCAACTAGACGATTAAAGTCTAGAAGAAGTAGGGGAGGAAGCAGATTTTAGAATCATGCTCTTGAGAGGTGGCCTGGCAAATGATGATCCTTTAGGGAGAGGGATTTGGTATTTACCAGATACCCAGAGAAATGACTATTCTGAGCTCATTCCTCATCTTCTGGAGGTGGGTATGAAGGGTAAAGTCTGGGCACAGATAGGAGAGGGCACATCCATAGATTGAAATAACAGTGGTAATCTGAAGACTAGCTAGAAGAACAAGCTGTACTAGGTGCACCTGTAACATTTCATTTCTTTTTCCTCCTGGTATTTACTCCTGCTATTTCTTGGGCTTGGCTATGACCATTCTGTAGTAATTAGTTTCTGGCCTGGACTAACCCCAAGATCCAGACCATCTGTCCCAAATAAACCACCCACAGATACTTGGTCCCAAATAATCACACAAAACTTATGTTAATTTTATGCTGATTTACCTATGGTTCAGATATATTGCTCCAGTTTTTGACCACAGGTAAAAATTAATTATGCTCAGAATTACTTTAAAAGTATGTAAAAAAAAAAAACAAAAAACAAAAACATGGCATCATGCAAGAAGAGCTGGCACAATTATGACAGCACTAAAACTTACGGAGAGTAACTTCATTTCCCTGGGAATCCACCTGTGCACATGCCTTTTTCTTATAAGGTGAGCTAACCAAGTTACTGAACTGGCTTACTTTGGTCTTTATTGTTTCCCATAGTTAGTATTTTCTCCTCTAACTAATGTACTAAATCTTGGGAAAGCCACATGAGATCTGTGGACAAATCACAGTACACCCCATTTCCTTGTGAAAATAAAGGGGACAAGAAACAAAATAAGGAACTCTTTAGGGAGATTTAATGATAGAATCTGAACCTTTGGTTAGAATGATTTTGATCCTTGGTTTTAATTTCTTCCTTGCTTTTACTTTCTTCTTACTCATTAACATGAATCACTAATATCTCCTTCCTGTTCTTAAATAAAATTACCCATTCATAACTGTGCTCCAAATAAATGATTTGTTATTAAAGAGATTGAAACAATAGACACTCATATATTAACTGTGAACAGCAATCATCATTTGATTTTTAATAAAAAGGTATTTTTCCTAAGAACATGTTTTGTGATGAGATTGTAGTTTTCTAAATAGAAAGAATACACACTTGCTTAAATCCAACTAATAATTACTCAGATGTATAACTTGTTCAAATGTAGTAGTAGCTGAATAAGGAAAGGATGGTTCAAAATGTTCTTATTCATAAACACATGATCTACTTGGAGATAAAGATAAAAAGAAAATATTACTCTTTTAAATGTGCCCAAAACTGGTTATATTGCAGCACTTGGTGAATACCAATCCATGCTGAATACCAATATTAATACCATGGGAGTGGTATTAATATTTGATATAAACAAGGGGACCTTCTCGCTGGTCACTTCAGCAATGCAAAATCTCTTAAACTATCATTACACCAGATCTGTGGCCACAGACTTGAATAAGTCATCATCATATGGTGTGGGCCACACAGTGTCAACAGTTAAATGTTCATCCTGCTTTTTCCTCAAGGTTGTGCACTGAGCTAGCTGATGTTAAACTAGAATAGTACAGGTCTCAAAATTCCAGGTGGACAGTCTAAATTGATATAAAGGAAAGTGAGTGTACCATAATCAAAGTAAAACACACACACACACACACACACACATACTTTAAATGCTTCCTATGTACTGTGGCACTCACAATCTTTTGGTGGCTACCAAGAGCTCCACATCAACCCATCACTTCATCAGTTCCAAATGTTTGACCAGCTGCTACCTCCAGCTCAAACCATTTCTCTAGGAAAATACACCAAGTACTTTGATGTTACCTTCACTCTCAAATATTTGAGGTCCTTTAGGTGGTCCTAACTAAAGCCAACACCCTCAAAACAAATACTCACAGGTGAATGGGAGACACTTCAATGGTGCCACCACATGAACAGACAAATGAAATTGAGTGTTAACATATTACTTTGTGAGGGGGGGAAAAATCTTTTGGGCTTTGTTTGGCTCTGGTTTGTTCTGCTCTCTCACACACTGCTGTGTTCTTGCTGAATATTTGTTTTCAGCAACTGTTCTGAGCATGGTCACCTGTTGCAGTAAAGGGAATTAGAACTAATCCACTGAAACTTTCTTTCTGCCGCCTCAGGGAATGATGAGCATGTGTGATTCCTCTCTCAGACAGCTGGCTTTACCAGCTCTTCCTCAGTCCACTCCCATCATTCCTTAATAATGACAATAGTATAAATTTTTAAATGATTTAGTAAGTTTCTCATTGAAAATCACAGGACTATGAAAAGTTACGATTGATGATGTTGATTCTTCTATATCCTTTTATTTATGCCCTTGTTGGGCCTATGCTGTTTCTAAATGTAAACGGGGGCAGGGGTGTTAATTAGCATACACATTATTTGGTTTAATTCTTTTTCAAGCAAAAGTTACTTTCTTGATTCCATGCCTTACCTGTTCTCTTCCATTCAATGACCTTATCTTGACCCTTTCACCCACAGTTCCCTTCCTTGTTCATGTTACTAGTCATCAATTCCCACCTCAATGACTCTATTTCCTCTCTAGATGGCTATTTTCTCCTATTATAACCTATACTTGCATTTACACACTGGATACAATAGAGAATAGGCAACTGTTTTCTTTCTGACTTACCTTCCTTCAAATGATCCTTTCAAATGTCATTTATTTATCTGCAAATATCACAATATCATTTTTCTTTCCAAATGGAATAAAGTTCCATTTTTGTCTATGTACAGTATTATCATCTATTCATTGATTAGTTGGTGGCCATTGAGAGATTCTATTTCCTTGGTACTATGAATAATACTGCCATGAGCATGAATGTGTGGGCATATTTGTGATAGGACTTAGAGTCCTTGAATCATCTCTGGTGTATTATAAATGAATAATTTTATTTTTAATTTTTGAGAAACCTCCATACTAATTCCCATAATGGCTATACTAGATTGCATTCCTGCTAGCAATGAATAATGGATTTTCATTGCCATATCTTTGCCAAAATTTGTTAGTCTCTCTTCATGATATCCATTCAGATTGGAGTGAAATGGAATACAAAGTAGTTTTAATTTGAATTTATTTGATGGCTAGGGGTTTTGAAACCTTCTTAAAGTACTTATTGACCATTTGTGCTCCTTATTTTGAAAATCATCTGCTTTTTTTAACCCTACAAGTCTTTTTGCGTACCTATTATGGTTTCCAATTATATATTTTAATAAGATTTCTGTGTGTGTTTGTGTGTGTGTCTGCATGTATGCATGTGTGTGTGTGTGTGTGTGTGTGTGTGTGTGTGTGTGTATGTGTGAGCGCACGTGCACGTGGTTTTTCTTTGGCCCTTTTTTCTTTTTTCTATTTTTCCATCCTATTTGTGTTTGTTTACTTGCTTGCTTGTTTAAAACAAAACTATCTGTTTGTTTCCTTAGCTCATTTGTTGATTAGAAGATGTTCTGTATGTATATTTTTACAGTTATTTATATAGTGTATATATCAATCCACTTTCTGAAGTATAGCTAATATCGATTCTTCTATTGTATAAAATGTATGTTTGTTCTGTTGATTGCTTCCTGTGCTGTGCAGAAACTTTAATTTCATCTGTTAATTCTTTGAGCTATTTCTTGTGCTAATGGAATGCTATCTAAAATGTGTTGCCAATATTTATATCTTTATGCATATTCCCTAGGTTTTCCTCTAACACTTTCAATGTTTCTTGTTTTGAATTAAACCTTTTAAGATGCACCTCGGTGCAGAATGAAAGATGCGGTTCTGTTTTCATTAACCTACAAGTGGATATTTTGTTTTAACAGCACAATGTTGAACGGGATGTCTTTATCCAGTGTATCTATATGACAGCTTTAATTCCAAAATTATGTAAAACACTGGGGTGAATACTGACCAAAGAAAGGCAGGAGGCTGGAGAGATAGCTCAGAGGTTAAGAGTGCTGACTATTCTTCCTGAGGCCCTGAGTTTGATTCCCAGCAACCACATAGTAGCTCACAACCATCTATGATGACATCTGGTACCCTCTTCTGTATTCTGTATACATGATAAATAAATAAATCTTTTTTTTAAAAAAAAAAAAGAAAAGAAAGGTAGTAGACTAAGAGGAACTAGAAGATAAATTCATCCTAGAAATAGTTGTTAAAAACCTAATTATCCATGCACCATTGTTAATTTATAATACCAGACTTTAGGCATACACCACTGCTGAAGTTTGAGTAAGCCAACGTTTGAACACTTAGTCCTCAGTTGGTAACTATTTTGGGGGAAGCTCAGGAGGGTTAGCCTTGTTGATGGTGGAATGTTGTTCCTGGAGGCAGGCTTTGAGTGTTTAATGATGTGAATCATTTCCAGTTGCTGTCTGCTTCATGCATGGTGTTGAAGATGTGAGCGCTCAGCTTGCTGCTCTATCCACCATGTGTATGTAATGTCTGATGCTAGCTGCCATGTCTCCTCTCCCATCTTGAATTCTTATCACTTGGGAACTATAATCTGAAAGAAACTTCTTTCTTAGTTGCTTTGGCCATGGTGTTTTATTACAACAGCAGAAAAGTAACTATTGCAACCATATAGTTTTGTTTCTTTTACTAGTGGATAGGACATGTTGCCCTCCTAATAGTGAGCTATCATAAAAGAAAAGGAGTTGCATGTACTACAGCTTTGAAAACAGCCATTTCATTTAAAGATATTAAGTCTTAGGCATTTTACCGGAAGCTACATGAGTATTTTAAATTGAAGATATCTCATCTTTATTAATATTATGTGAAGAAGAAACCTCAAAGATCAAATGAACAGGGACATTTATAAGTAGTAGGAACAAACAGAGATCCAGTTTTTTTTTCTTATTTTTTTTTTTATTTTCATTCTTCTTTTTCTCAAAAGGAACATTCAAAAGTAAAGTTATACTTCAACTTTATTACATAGAAAACGTTGTAAAAGTGAAAGAATGTAGATTATCCCATGTTCCAAAATGCATTGTAAGTAAAAACTCATTCAAAAGTATCATATTCTTCATTTCATCTCACACCTGCCTTTTGGATATTGGAACTTCTAAGCATATTAACATGTGACTGTCATGGTATCTATTTTCTAAAGAGGTCACCTTAGAAAATGACATTCTTTTGTCTTTGCTTTAGAGAGCAAGCTAAAACAAATTTGTAAGAGGTGTTACAGTCAGCAAACCACATGATTAGGCTTCAATTCCAATGTGTCTGATACACCTGATACTCAGGCTGTTTTTTCCATCCCACAATTTATTTATTCTGATGCTCTAGCACCATCTGATTTCAAACAATGGCACATAAATATTAATCTCTTTGCTGAGTGGTTACAAATGTTGAGAAATATATCAGGGCCCAAATCAAATGTGTCAAAGTAGAAATAATAAAAGGCATAGCGGTCATTTCTACAACCCATCTCATACTTCTCCTTTTTCTTATTAAGATAATCTGGCTCAATTCCGGAGAATTGGGTGGCTTGTAGTTCTGCCCCTGAAACTAAGAAGCAGGAGGTAATGCTGGGAAGCTCTTTAAAGGGAGGCTCACTTAACTAAACTCTCTGTACACTTTGCCCTTTAACCTTTGGAGGGCACCCTACTAGATCATAAACTTAAAACTGAAGAATGAGCACTCAGCTTACGAGCTCAAAAACACTTTTGAAACTGAGAACCACAGGTGAAGGAGATCAACACAGAAACATCAGAAACCTGTTTCCAGCTGTTGACCCCATTACCCAATTCACTGGGTCTGAATTGTTTCCTTGGGATTGCTGTTCACAAAGAAAAGGTGCATGAACTCCTTCATTGATAAGAAAATATTTTTTTTTCCCAGAATCTTACTACCTGGAATGGGATGCAATTCTTCACCACTTGTACATTTAAAAAAATAAATAAATGGATTGAAAAATGTCTCTGTTCATTAAGAAATATAAAGATACTCAGTAAGAAATTTAATTTTCAGATGTAAGAAGTAGGAGTCATCAAGAGTGAAGGGAGGAGGCCTCCTAAGATGGGAATGTGGAACAAGGGGAAAACAAAAGGAAAGTGCATTAGAGCAGAGAAAATGACAGGCCATGAGTCAGGTGATAGTTGTTAGAAGAAGAAAATACAGAATCCCAGCTACTAGTGTCCTGACTGAACTAACATTGGCTAGGCAAATAGTAGCATTCAAGCTATATATTTTCAAAAAAATGGAATAGCTTGTATCCTAATGCCAAAACTTTTCCCAAATCCCCTTATAAAGTATAAGGCAGAATCAAAAGTCTGGGCAGTAGGTCTTATTTGGTCTGAAGTTACCAATGGACATTTAGAATCAAAATGTCAAGTGGTCAAAAGTAACAGGACTCAAGTCTCACTCAATATCCCATTTATACTCCACATTTTAGTCTATTCACTAACTCACCATTTCAATAAAACCTTTGATGAATTCCACTGTGATTTAAGTATTACTAGCATTATGTAGACCTCCAATTACTAAGGAAGTATGATTATATTGCTTTAATTAACACCATCACCTGGGTCCAGGGAGATGGCTCAGAAGGTAAAAATCACTTGCCATGCAAGGCTAATGATCTGGGTTCACTCCCTAAAACAGACTTTTTTAAAAAGCCACATGTGGTAGCATGCAACTGCAATTCCAGCATTTTTACAGTGAGATGGGAGGTAGGGTCAGGAGAATTATCTGGTATCTCATGAGCCAGCTATCCTGGGGCATGCAGCATGGCCATGAAAACAAAAGAGCCAGTGTCTCAACAGCTGGAAGATGAGGCAACTCCAGAAAAATTGTCCTTTGACCTCCACACGCTTACAGGGCATTTATGACCAAGCCACACAATTAATTAATGAATTCTTAAACTAAAAAAAAAATCCATGAAATATAGAAAAAATTAAAATAGAACACTTGTAGGCCCTAATTAAAGAGCATTCAAGGAGCAGGGAATGTATACATACTAAAAAAAGAGCATTTATTTGTAATTTCTATGTGTCTGGATATAGGGATGCATGCCTTTAATCCCAGCACTCAGGAGACAGAGGCAGGCAGAGCTCTGTTAGTACAAAGCCAGCCTGGCACACATAGTGAGTTCCAGAACAGCCAGTGCTAGGGACAGAGACTGTTTCAGTTTACTGTTTACAGTAAAATAAAATAATTTCCAGGCAGAATAGGGGTGGGAAGATTGTAAGATTCAGAACACCAGGAAGTCTGCTATGAGTCAGGTCCTCCTAGAAATGGCCCTTAAACAAAACCAGAACAATGACAATATCTATAGATATACTAACATAGCGAGGGGAATTTTTGTTTGATCCCAATCCTAGATAAAGAAATATAGGCAAGTAGTGACTGCTAGAAGGAAAATGTGAACACATACATACACACACACATACACACACACACACACACACACACACACACACACACACACACACACACATACAAAGGGGATGAATTCCCTTTTCTGTTGTCTGATACAGAGTATGGTCAATCCTGAAACTATATACACACAAACATAGAACTGGACTCAGAAGGTTGTATTTATATATTTGTGAACACACACACATATGTACACACACACGTATATATGTGTAACCATAATAATCAAAGAAAAAGAGGCTATCAACTTGAGAGCATGGATACCCAAGGGAGGATTAATTTATGTAATTCCATTTCAACTAACACATATTTTTAAAAATTTAATAAAGTATCTTGGTTAGAACATGTATTTGCTCCTCTGCATTTGTGAGTGGTACACCCTTCGAATCAGAAGTAAAATTTGTCTTGGCAAACCACTTGTTAAAATGTTTTTTTTCCCCTAGGTTAGACCTAAGACTAGTAATCTAGACTCTGCAGTTAAATTTTCTACTAAACAGAAATTATTTGCAACTCTTTTAGATAAAAAGAATTCCTCAAATCAAAATGTAACATTGACGAATTGGAGCCCCAATGTAGAATACGTTGAATAACTAATATATGCATGTTCTCCATTTATAAACTGTTTGTCAATTGTTTGTCCTGTTTTGAGACACTGAAAGACATTTTATTTAACAAGAGGCTGTTTTCTATGAAGTTTCCTGTTACAGCTAATCTCCCCACAACTCCAGGAAAATAGATAAAAGACTAGAGAATTCTATTCTACATACTAATTTATACTTAAAACTTGATTAGACATTTTATTTCACTCTCATATAGCTGAACAAACTAATTGTTACTAAACAAAATTTAGAAGGTTAAAGTTGTTTAAAAGTTGGACTCAAGAGATGGCTCTGTAGTTAAGAGCACTGGCTGCTCTTTCGGAGGACCAGGATTCAATTCCCAGCACACCCATGTTGGCTCACAACTGTTTGTAACTCCAGTTCCAGGGGCAGCCCTTTTCAGGCCTCTGCAGGTAGCATGCATACATGAGATGCACCTACAAACATACAGTCAAAACACCCATACACATAAAATAAGAATTTTTTTTTTTTTTTTTAGTTTTGGTTGAGAGTTAAAAATCATTGTTTGCATGTCTATTTCTTTTTATTACTTTTTAAAGGTTTTTTTTTTATATGTCCCCCTGCTCACCCATCCTTTGTCTTCCCAGTCCCTCCCAGTGTCTGCCTTCAGCCTCTCCCCACCACATCTCCCATTCCCTCCTCGAAATGGGCAGGAAGTCACAAGATGGGTCAGCTCAGCGCATCCACTCCAGGTAGGTCTGATTTCTTCATCTTAATATCAAGACTGGGTTAGGCACTCCTCTGCAGGGAATGGGCTCCAAGATGCTATTCCATTTACAGGAACAAAGTCTGATCCCACCGCTTGAGGCTCCACATACTGTCCATGCCAATATACAGTTGTCTACCCTTGGAGGGCCTAGCTCTTTTTCCTATGGTGGCCCAGGGGCTGTTCTTGATTCAGTGAATAGCTGCCCAGAGCTCCAGCAAGCCATCTCTGTAGGACTCCTCCTCATACTCCCTACCCCCTTGCTCATATAGACCTCCTCCCCTACTCTTGCTCTCCAGCTGGAAGGGGAGCTCAGCCCAGTGCTCATCCATGGATCTCTGCCTCCACCTCCACCTCTGTTATGACACTTAGGGTGGTTATTTATTTGATTTTAGGGGAAGGCATGTCCTCTATTTCTAACCTGTAAGCTCCTTCCAATTGGGTCACATGGCCACTAAGGCACTAAGGAAATTTCAGTTTTGTATGTGTGTGTGTGTGTGTGTGTGTGTGTGTGTGTGTGTGTTCACACTTGTGCATGCAATCTCGGGCACCCATGTCTTTCCTTCTTTGGTTAATAACATAATATTTAATAATATTTAATGCATAATTTATGCATTCTTGGTAATCTTTCCATCCCTGGTAGGAGAGAAACATCTCTCCTTTCACTTAGCTCATGACTCTGGAGGGCTCCTGACCTTCATTTGAGTCAAGCATTTTCACAGCCATCTCTCCAATAAATATTTGTCTGAATGCATACTAATTTGAGGGGGTTCCCTTTTCTTTATTAAAATATGTTTCTCTTTCTGCCGCAGCTATCTGCCCTTCAGAGTGTGCATGTGTGAAAGCAGAGATGTCCATCTTTCTTTTCATTATGATACTCTGCCATGTCTTGTTCTTTCTAGCCTTTCCCTCCAAATGCTTTTTATCCCCAAATAAGAGCTTCGGAGTTTCCCTTGTAAGCTCACAGATAATCTCACATGCTCTATTCAAAGGTTTCAGATCCCGAATAGCTGCAGCTGCTCTAGGGAAACCTGAGCCAGGAGCCTTTCAAGTGATTGTTCCATCTATGCTTCTCTCCCTTGGACAACCCTGGCATGAACTTGGGCTTCATTTAGGATACATGACAGAGAGGCTGTTCCTTATTGCAAAATATCATTGCTTTACCCAGCATGAATTCAATCCCGATGGGCCTTCTTGGTTTGTTTGGTTTTTTTTGTGGGGGGGTGTTGGATTTTTTTTTTCAGAATGAATATTCTTTAAAAAGAAATCCTTTAGATTGGATTTAAGACCCACTCCATAGGCAGAAACTTGTACCTGATCCTGAAAACCTGACCCATGACAAGAAAGGTCCTATAGCCTAGGCAAGAATCTACTACTACTATTTTGCTGTATTGGCATGGTATCAGACTGTCTTCTAATCTGAATGCTTAGCCTTACACCCATAGATCAGTGTCATTCATACACGCCTCATTGGAAAAGTGTATTATTGCAGCTGACAGTGGCTAACACAGACTCACAACTAATAGAAGTGTAAAGAATACATGACTGGAGTGTGCCCAGCTCTAAATGCACATGGATATCACCCCTCTCCAAAGGCTCAGGAAACATTAAGAAAGAGGGAGCAAAAGAACTGTAAGAGCTAGAGGTTGGGAGGTTGAGAAGAACTGGAGCAAAGCAGTGTTTTCTGTACATGGCCGTGCCACTATCCATGATGCTCATTAAGTTGTCAAATAAGTTATCGATGCACCTACAAGCCCTGCATCAGATTAATGCATTTAGTATAACATAGACGGAGAAGGGAATTACCAGGCCTCATCCCTATCTGAAAGCATTTGGCAATTGGTGGTATCAAGAGGAATGGGATTCAGCTTTTTTCAGGAATGTAGCCTAAAGGTTGCCATGCTTCAGTGGATGCTCTGCATCCATAAGATCTGTGTACATATGGGCAGTGCTAGTTGGATACCATGGGTTACAAAACAGATACAAAATAATGTTGAGGATATGAAATTGAGCAGGGTGTTGAGAAGGGAAATCTGGGAGAAGCTGGAGGGAGGAGGAGGATATGATCAAAATATGTCATACGTGTGTGAAATTCTCAAAAAATAGGTAGATTAAGACTGAAGTAACCTACATGCACCTTTGCCACTGGAACTGTCACTGGCCTGCCTAAATGGCCCAGGTATGGGACGTTCCCCAGATGTTCAACAAGAAAACAAAGCAAAACAACCATTTCTTTAGGGTTTATGTTACCTGTTTTTAAATTATGATAATACCCTGAAGAGTGGAACTACTTAAAAGAGAAGAAAGCCTTTGGGGTGAGTTTTGTAAGACTGAGCTACTTTGGTTAAGCAGTAGGCTGTAGCATCCTTACCTACCAGAGCAGCAAAGACTACATGCTTCACTCTTCCCACAGTCTTCTGCCTTGGGATAGTATTATACCTAAACCACCACTACTGAAATTGTCACAGCCTGAAGTCTTGGAAGCTATAATGAGCTAGACCAGGTCACCAGTCTTCAGTAGGCCAATAAATGACACAAATCATGGTAAAAATCACCAGAAAGAGTTTCATTCAATGAGGCCACACTAGGAAGAAGAACAAAGCAATATAGTGACACTGCCCCCACGCTGCTCCCCACCCCACCCCCTCCCAGGATCTTTGTGATCTTAAGGAGAGATTTAGCTTTAAATAGAGAACAAGAGGAATGCATAGCTAAGCAGTCCTGGTCAAAGATGTCTGTCCTCCCATCCAACATCATTGCCTCTGTTCCAGTCTCTCTTGTAAGATGGTCTGAGAAATTGTCAGAAATGCATCAAATCTCCTCTTGAAAAACCAATTTCTTCTCAAGCTGGCAACAGGCTTCAGACTTTTCTTTCTCCCAGAATGAGATTTCTGGGTAAATTCCAAGACCTTAAGGACCATTGTTTATAATATGCTCATAGCCAAAGTGAAGGGCACAAGTGTCTCTTGTAAAACATCTTCATTCTTATCAACAGGCATATGCCATAATATTCAAATGAGAGAAATTTAGCCACAGACCAAGAGAAAAGAAGAGGGACAGAATTCCATGGTTTTTTCAATCCCTGAATGGTCTAAGAACACTCTATTGCCAAGCATTTTGTCCTACATACACTTCAGAGCAGTGATTCTCAACTTTCCAAATGCTGTGACCTGCTAATATAGGTCTTTATGTCGTGCTAACCCCCAACCATAAAATTATTTTGTTGCTACTTAATAACTAATTTTGCTAAGATTATGAATTATAATGTAAATATCTGATATGCAGGGTATGGCAGAGTCACAGGTTGAGAACTGCTGCTCCAGAGCATAATTAAAATCTTTCAAATGAGTGCCCTCTTGCCTCTTGATCTCATGTACAACTCATTGCAAATACTCAGACACAGCCTTTCATGCTCTGAACTTTCTCAACTCATAGTGTCTGGGACTGTGGGACTGTTATGGGTTGCACAGACTAGTTTTATCTGTCAAGTTGACACAGACTAGAATCACTTGGGAAAGGAGTGTTAATAAAGAATTATCTAGAGCAGGTTGATCAGAGGCCATGTCTGTGGGGCGTTATTTTGATTGTGAATGGCCCAGCTCATGGTCAGTGTTTTCTATTCAGGGCATCCTGAGCAGCCTGAGAAAGGAGGCAGCTAACTTACATCAAGAAAAATGTGTCTGTTTCTCTCCACCTTTGACTGTGGATGTGCAGGGTTTTGCCTTAACTTTCCTTCAGTGATGGACTGTAACCTATTGGAAGGCAAATATGCCCTTTCTCTCCAAAGCTACTTTTTGTTAGGGATGCTGTCAAAGAAACATATATGAAACCAGAACATGGGTGATATATGAAGCTGAGACAGAGTATAGTTTACTAATTCCACTGACCTTGCTGAAAGACTGAGTTAAGAGGCTAGGTAGTCTTGGGAACAGTGTATTTTCTCATCCTCTAGGACAGCCAACTTTGATCCCTCACTATTCCTAAATCAAATTGCCAGGGGACAAGTATATTTCAAGAGTAAAACTCAAGCTAACAAAGTGTATTCCACCTTTCTTGAAAAATAATGTATCTTCATAATTTGAAGGTATATTTTAAGTTTTTGAAATCATGCCCAATTATTTCTTTTTTTTCCTTCTTTATTTTGTATTTATCAAAAAAACAGTAAAATGAATTTAAAATGCGGAAAAGTTAACAATACCTAGAAAGAGGATAAGAATCATAAGCATGGCTTATCAAGGGTGGTAATGCAAATAAGATTGCTACACATATATTTACTTTGTGTTCAGCTTTCCCTCTGAATTTTTTTTCCATCCCTATATATCCTTATTCAAGGCCCCTTCCCCCTCCCACCACATCAGGTCATTTTTTCTTCTCCGCAACTCCCCATCCCCTCCCTGGGCAGGGAGCAGACAGTCCTATGGTCCCACTGACACAATAATGCTTTGATCAGTCTCCACTCCTGGCCAAATCCAGTTTTGTCCCCCTTCCCTCAAGAATGAGTCTGGTGTTCCAATAGTTGGAGTGGAGTTCGAACGGTCAGTCCAGGGTGTTTCTGATACCAAGCTGTTCAGTGGTTGTGGTTTGCCGCTTGGGCATGTTTATGCCCAATTATTTCTATTTTAAAAGAATGGAAGTCAGTGTAATGCTAAACAAAACTGAAGTTATCCTAAGTTATAGTGTTCATTTGGTTAGTATGTGTTCTAAAGTAAAGATGTGCTTAGTAAATTGTTAAATATTTCTCCTAAAACGTATGTTCTTGGAGCTGTGGGAATGGATCTGTGAGAAAAGAGAACTTTCTCTTGTATGCATGAGGACCTGAGTCTGAATTCTATCACCCAAGCTCGGCATGACTACATGTCCTGTAACCCTAACATGGGAACAAATGAGCAATCCAGAGAGCTATCCCAGAAATAACAAGCTTCTGGTTTCGTGAAAGATTCTGTTTCAAGGCACTAAAGCTTCAGGGGGCTACAGGAAACACCAGATGTCCTGCTATGGCCTATGATGGTGAGCACACAGGAGTAGATACAGCCACACATTGACATGTAGCATATACTACACACACACACACACACACACACACGCTTTGCAGCACAAGTTTTTTTTTTCTCATTTGTATTTAATTATGTCCCTGATACTAAAGATTTTTCACATAATTTGGTGTTCTACTGACAAAAGAAGCCAAGCTAAAAGAACTTTTCTTGAATTATTGCAATTCTTAGTATATTTAATTAATTATAATTCAGAAAAAAAGTGCCTCTTTTGAGGTGTCAGCAATTGAAATTGTCACAGAGTACTTTAAGCAATATTTAGATCCAGAAATTCATCATTATTGTATGTCATGTTGAAATATTTTAATGTGATCATGTGTAATAAATTATCACAGAAGATGTCATCCAATATCTCAATTTTATTACAGAAGGCACAAGAACATTGTCATTGTGTCATTTCTACATGAATTATTCCATCATACAATATTTCTAGTTTTATTATTTTATTTTTTTCTTTCCATTGAAAATAGATTCTCTCCTCACATAATATAACTTAGTTACAGCTTCCCCTTCCTCTACTCTTTCAGATCTTTCCCACCTGCATCCACTCCCTTTCTGTCTCTCATTAGAAAAGAACATGCTCCTAAGAGATGGTAATAAAATATAATAAGATAAAACAAAATTATCACACTGGTATTAGACAAGGAAAATCAACAGAAGGAAAAGAGCCCAAGAGAAGACATAATAACCAGAGACCCACTCATTTGCACACTCAGGAATGCCATAAGAACACTAAACTGGAAGCTATAATATATACATTACATATATAATTATATATTATATATAAGGCCCTGGGCATGCTCCTTCAGTCTTTGTGAGTTCCTAGGAACTTTGCTCATGTTAGTTTAGAGGGACTTGTTTCCTTGGTGCCCTCCATCCCGTCAGGCCCTTGCACTCTTTCAGTCTCCTCTTCGGTGAAGTTCCCTGAGCTCTGAGGGGAGGGACTTCATGGAGACATCTCATTTAAGGCTGAGTCAATAAAAAAATTATATTTCTTTTATTATTTGTGGTTGTCCATTCAGTAACTATCCACAGGCTAATGGGAAAAGAATCAGTACATGTTGTAGTATGTTTTTCCCGGCCTGTTTGGGTTTGGAGATTTGTGACCTGGCATGCGTGTA